>RCUC01127611.1:0-27161 GCA_003697995.1 Taxidea taxus jeffersonii
GCCCCCGCGTGGCCGCCGTGCGCCGCCTTGCCGCCCTCGCTCTCCGGCTCCGAGGAGGCCTTCTCCTTCCCGCAGGCCTCCTTGGCCGGGTCCAGGGGAGACACGGCCCGGGCCTTCTTCCCCGCGATCACCAGGTCCAAATCCTCCAGGCTGCGCTTGATGGGCCGCGCGGCCCCAATGTTCTGAGGGCTGGCTTTCCGCTGCAGGACCGGGTGCACCATGCCGTCGATCTTCCTGAAGTTCTCCAGTCTCACGTGGTGAGGTTTTCCCGAGCGAGAAAGCGACTCCGGGTACCTTTTCGGGGCCGACGTGGTCATGGGTGAAACCCGGCAGGCTTTGGGGTGACAGTCCCGACTCTGGCTGTTCATGACCTGGAACTGGGAGACGCCTTTGTTCTCCTGGGGCCCCGGGGCCGCGTGGGCCAGGCCCAGGACCTTGCCCGTGGGTTTGTGCAGATTCTTGGGAAGGCTCAGATCCGTGGGCTGATCATCCGTGGGGGCTTCCGCCGCCGCGGCCTTCTTGTCGGGCAGGTGCAGCGACGCGAGATAATTCACGTGGAGCTTCTCTTGGTGTTTGTGGGAAGGAAAAGAGCTATTGTCCGATTCCCTGTACATGTCCCTGCAGGGGTACTTGGATGTCTGCTCGTTGTGAAGATGGTGTTCAGTGTGTCGGTAGAGGCTGTGCAGGTGAGGAGAGGAGTAGAAGTCGGCCAGGAAGCTGGGCATGTGGGAGTGGGGGAGCGCCCTTTTCTCTAAGAGCTTCTCCTTGCCCTCCTGAATGTCTTGCTTCAGGACGTAGGAGTCAGCAAGGGGGCTAAGGTGGTGCTTGGAGAAACTGCAGCGGTGGGGATCCGATCGACCCAGCTTGTCGTGCTTAAAAATGTCACTGATGCTCTTTCTCTCCTCCGATGGCTTGCTTCTGAAACTCTGGACGTGCTGAATCACCGAGGGCCGGCTGACCGCCATGTGGTCAGTACTCTGGGCGTGGTGGGCCTGGGACAGACCTGAACACAGGTCATCCCTGGCCATCAGTTTCTTTTTGCTGATCAGAGGGGGTGGGGAGCCATAGGGGTAGCTGCTGGAGAGGCTGGCCCCACTCACTTGGGACAGAAGTTTCTTCTTGGCCAGTGGGGACATGATGCCGGGGTTGCCCCTCGAGTAGAGCAGAGGTGTGTAATTAAGTCCGTGGTTCTCATTCATGGGCCCAGTCAGGTCTTTGTCTTTGAACATGTCAAATGACTGGACCACGAGGACCTTCGGGGTCTGCTTGAGGGCGTGGTGGATGTCATCACTGCCTAGCTGGTCCACCTTCACGGTGCAGTTGGCGATGTAGTCCGCCATCGCGGGCAGCTTGTCATCCTCCAGCTCGCTCTGGTTTGCCAGGGAGGGCTGTGTCGTGGGGAAGCCAGGGAAGGGGGCTTCTTGGAGCTCACTGTCGGGGCTCTCTGTAAAACAGCAGGGCTGGGGATCTTGTTTTGAGTCCACAAGAGCACTGGGGGAGGTGAGGGACTGTTTGCCAGCCCCAGAGCCCAGGGCCGGAGCCCTCTCAGGGGCCGCAGGGGCACTCGGGAGTGGAGGAGCGGGCCCCTTCTCTCCCACCTCCTCTGCCACCTTCTCACTGTTGGCACCTTGATCTGTGTCGCTGTCCTTTTCTGGGTCTGCTCTAGACCCCAGGGGCCTCGCTGCAAAATCCTGGTACCCTTCCATTTTCTTCTTCACGTCTGCTGCTGGGAGAGGCTCAGTGATGCTCTTCTGATTTAAAGTCTCTTGTTCCTTCTCTGGCTCTGATGAAACCTGATAAAATATTTCAAAAGGCAGTCAGAAGGAAGCCAAATGCATTGACACATTTTGCTATGAAACAAAATATTACACGCAGCAGTTTTTCTTGAAAACAGGCTTGTCAATCAGCTCAGGGAGTTTCTGTAAAGCTTTATTACCCCCCAATCACAGCTCTAAACAAAAAAATCTAAATTACAGAAACATTAGGGCAGAAATGCATATTTCACTCAAGTCCCTTGTGAGACACCTATCAAAAGAGCGAAGTGTTCTGTACTCGTGGCATGCCGTCTTATCACTCCTTGATTCTAATATATAGTTTAATTCTGAGGTTGTTTTCTTGTCAAATCAGTCAATTATCCAAATGGGTTTTAAATTACATGTTGTGCTTTATGACACTTTGGAGAAAGATTTTTTTCTTTTAAGCATCTCACTTTCAAAAACCAACCAACCCCATGTCAACAACAAGCAACAAACTTACTAGAACGCCTTGCCTTTCTCCGAGAGAGCAAATCCCAACCCAGGGCGTTCAGTATGATGCATAAAATTAGCAACGTGTGTTAATTTCTACTCAGTGCCATATGACATGCAGAAAATGCTAAAATACTGGAAAATTATATGCAGATGCAACACCAGCCTGTCTACCTGAGGGACAGAAGGACTCGAAATCCTTTTAGGCTACAGCAAACTACATTTCTATTAAAGCTAAAAATGAAGTCATCAAAATTCAGGCAGTGAGCACCGCCCCAAATACAGCTTTTCTGCTCACTGGAATACACCGTAGTCAATGAGATGGATGCTCTTTATGTGTCCTTATTGACTGAGGTTGTGGGCACAATTTGACCCATTCATTGCATTATGTAGCTGTGCAAAGTTTGACCTTAGAAGGTCATTTTAACTTTCCATCTGTGACCCAGCTGGCTGACAGGCCCTTTCAAAACTGTCACTCCGTCCTGACGTGTCTTAGGGAACAGTCACAAAATAGTTGTATTGAGCTGGTCTTCTCTCCTAAGCCCCTCCTTCCCGCTCCACTGCATCTCATTCCTTGAACGTTGTTCTTTGTTAAAGAAAAGAAGTGTTGAACACACTAACATCTTTGGGTAAGATTGAGGATTCTGGTGGAGGATGCATAGAAATAAACATTTTAAGGAATCACACCCTTTCAGAGATGTTTCTCCTTAAATCCACTCGAAGATGTCCCTGTCTTTTAGGCATGTGTTAGACCTAAGAGCTTTTGCTTATCGTCTTTCTTTTCTCCCCCCCCTCCCTTCCTTCCTCTCACTCTCTCTCTTTTGTAGTAATAGCTGCCTTTTCCATGACAAATATCATTTCTTGTTCCACATTAACAGTCATCACTGGTCTCTTGAGCTTATGCATTACATGAAAATACAGAAAAATGAGTACGTCAAGGGAAAAAAGGAAAATTGCATTTAAATGTTAGTTTCTGATGGGGCTTTGGTTTGAAGTGAAGCTACAGGGGATACTCAGTCTCACTGAAGTTTCTGTGACCTAAGCCTTTGGTTCCAGAGTTCTGTGGCTGTCATTGGAAAACAGGTTAGGGAATCTCTGAAGCTAGGCAGAAAAAAGCAAAGGACCCCTTTTAGGCATTTTAGGATCTGCCTTGACATGTTACATGGTGCCTTCCCACCAGGCAACTTGCAATCCAATGCCCCGAAGACAGTGGGTTTGCCTGGAAGGGCTTTATAAGCCCTCCTATCTCCATTGTGTTCACTGCTGCGTATTGAAAATATCAAAAATTAAAGACAATAAAAACACCAATGGCAATAACAAAATCCAAGCCCCCAACACACAGTCAACAAGGAGAAATACATGGTCAAACACATGGGTCTATGTTGGAAGCGGGGAGCAATTCTTACCATAAGGTCAACTTGGAGAGGGTGTGAGATTCCAGATCAATCCGATGACCTGACCATGATACCCTTTGACCCGCCAGACACTTACAATGCCCCGAGGCACTGGGGCCTATAAGAAACAGGGAGCCCGATGGCTTTCGGGGTTTCTGTGAGCCAGAGGGCGCCGGGCCCTCCTCTTGCTGACAGGCATCTCCCACGCCGATGGGCTTCAGGGCAATGGGCTGAGGACCCCCCCCCCCCCCCACCTCACAAAACAACCATTTCAAACGCCATCCCCACAGTGGAGCCACTCAAAGGTCAGCTGGCCTCTGGCCTCAGTTTGTCCTCTGGTGCTTTGGCAATGCTGTACATATGGTATCTAATAGAACTCACTGATCCAAAACCCTGTAATAAATCACCAGGCCAACAGGATAAAGGAAGAATGGAATGCGAGCCTTAACTTGGAATTTCCTTGCTTTTGGCCATTTATGTTGCAAGCTTGCAGATGTTTAGAAATCTCTCTGCATCATCTTTTTCCCCCATTTTTTTAATCACTAAAGCTTAGAATAATTATGAAACAAAAATGAAGGCAACACAAAAGTCTTTTCTTGGTATTCATAATATCTTCTTACTCAGGAGTCAGTTGGGGAGATTAATTTCTAGTTAGGAGGTTGGGGTGTGTGTGTGTGTGTTTTGAGCCAGTGTTTAATTAGAGAGTCTCTTATGTGTTCATTATAAACCTGATTTTTAGGGGGTGTTTAATATCAGCACCAAAATTCCCTCTGGGGTTGGATCCTAGAACATGCTGTCTCCAAATGTGGCTGCTAAGTTCTTTTTTTTTTTTTTTAATGGGCAGCAGGATTTTTTATTATTCATGTTGAAACAGAGCCCAGATCAGCCTGGCTATACACTGACGAGTAATGGCTTCTACCAAAAAGCTGTGGGGCTGTGGGTAATGGGGCTGGTTTAAAAAGGTTCAGAAACTACCTGTTAACATGAGAGATAATAATGGTTTCAGAGGAACAATTTCAAAATTCTCCTATAAATAATATGTACTTAAGATATTTCTAAGTTGGTCTCAACCCAAGGCTGTTGCACAGAGGTCAGTTGTAGGAGGCAAAGGAATCTCTGAAGGTTCGAGGACAGTCCTGCAGAGACAAGAGACATGGCCTCTTGTTTCAACATCCCTCCTTGCTAGAACCCACAAAGCGTGTTTCCGAGTCCCACCAGCTCCTCAGACAGACGGGCTGTGAAATGGCAAAGAAGCCACATCATTCATACCAGAGCCTCGTGGCTTCACAAAGCTGAACCTCTGTTTCCTTCTCTCTCCAAGCTGGCATTTGCTCTCAGTTTTCCACAGGATGTTCCCATCTTTCTAGATCCCATTCTTGGCCCATCCCATGTAATACCACGCACTGTCTTCCAGCACCTGAGTGGACCTACAGGTCCACTCTCTGGGGAACCGTGAAGCTGGGGGTGGGGTGCTCTCAGTCTGGGGCTGCAGGGGCCCAGGGACCCGGCTGCAGACACAGGGCTCCGGAAGACCTGGGACAGGATGGGTCTCACAGAAGTATTTCTGTGGAGGACAACGACTTACCTCTGACGATTCCTGGGGCTTTGAGGCATTCTCTTTTTCTTTCTTGCTCTTAGGGATTTCATGTTTGATGCGTTTGGTTCCTGATACTTTTGTTTTATTCTCATGTTCCTGGGAACTGTTCTCCTGTTTCCGAGGTTTGATTGGAGGCAGGGGCTTATCTTCCTCTCCTTTAATAAACCTCTCATATGGTAGGATTAATCTGGAAGGATAGTGGAAGAGATGATCAATCATGGGAGGCAATTCCAGGAGCGTCGAAGCTACTGGGTTTTAGTTTATTTTCTCAATGCAAGCGGATTATTGAATGACTCCATCTCCAGTAACACCAGTGTATTTCTAGAAACTACTCCACAGCTCTGGGCTCTACTTCCTCGGTCAAAAACCGGTACCTCACAACTTACAAACACTCCTTTGCAAGACATCTTTTTGGTTTTGTGACTCCATACCAAAGACATCGATGGAAGCATCCAAAGTTAACATCATGGAACCTGGCTAAGGGCCAACAACAACACAGCAATAATAGCCACACTTGCCATGGCTGCCATTCATTTGTCATTGTGCCAGCAGTGAATTATGGAGCACCTACTGTGTGCGCCGAGATCACGGCACTGACATACAGAAGTGAACGAAACACTCAAAGCCCATGACCTCATGAGGATGATATCCTGGGAGGTACTGGTATGTCCCAGGTTAACGTCCTCGATACACTATGTGGATTATTCTGTGTATCACATCTTTGTGGAGCACTATTGTAATTGTTATTACTACTACTACGACCATGACTACTATTATCACTCCCTTTTTAAAAAAGATTTTATTTATTTACGACAGACCGAGATCGCAAGTAGGCAGAGAGGCAGGCAGAGACAGAGAGGAGGAAGCAGGCTCCCTGCTGAGCAGAGAGCCTGATGCAGGGCTCGATCCCAGGACCCTGAGACCATGACCTGAGCCGAAGGCAGAGGCTTAACCCACTGAGCCACCCAGGCGCCCATATCACTCCCTTTTTAACAGATGAGGCAGAAAGGCTGAATAATTTGCCCAAGTATCACTACCTTTCGTTAGAGATGGAATATGAACCTCGTTCTGCTTGCCTCTGAAGTTTATATTTTCATTCACGTCAAAGTATAGACCAGACACTGAAAATAAAGAGGCTTATGGGAGGCAAGCACAGTGGGGCTGAGAGAGCTAGCTATCTTCTCCCGAGCTCTGAGGCGGGTAAGGGATTCCAATATGAACTCCTTTTTTGGGGTGCCAAACAAAAGGGGTCCCTGGGGAGGAGGAGGGCGGACAGACCACTCAAGCCACAAAAATCAGAGGGCTGAAAAATTCAAGCACTTCAATTATATAACTTTTAAAACAAAGTACATAAAATTGTTCTAAAAAGAGAAACATCAAACAGCTCTAGTTTTAATCTGTTTTCCCTTTGCGACATAGCTCTTGATCTGAAAGGGGAAAATAGCTGATGTAATTAAAAGGGATGGATTGCATTACAATCTCAGTTTCAACTTCAGTGATTAAAGTTTTTATAATGCATTTGGTATGATTAATGACTCACTGTGGGATTAATACAAGACTCAGCCTTAAAAATATGAACTTTAATACAGCAAACATAATTTGTTTTAAATAAGACAAGTTGACTCAATGAAGAAAATGTACTTGGCTTATAAACAACATAAATCTGTTCAAATATTGGGAACCCTAATTATTTTTAAACTAAGGCTTCCAGGCAGAAACTTCTTTGGTTTGGCTATCTGTTAGCGATCCACTGAAACTGGTTTCTAGCCATGCGATCCTCACCTCAGCTCCTTCAACACACACAACTGTTCAGGCTCCCGAGTATAAATGTGGGGGCCTTTGTGATAATATTTCACCGTTTAATAAAATACCAAGTAAATTATGGGAAAGCGAAATCCCAATTTACAAGGTATTAGAAACAAAATTCATTTACTGAGCATGCTCGGACAAGGTATGTGCAAGGAGGCGTGAATAATAGTTTCGAGCCCTCCATCTGGCAGGGGGCCAGCCATGAAGATCAACACAGCCCATGGGGAATAGTTATCTTCAGATCCCATTACAAACTGAGTTTAAACATGTTACAGCTGCTAAAACTGGGAACTGTTCTCTCTGTGTAGACTTACTAAAATAATATATGGCTTCCCACTGTAATATTACAGTTAATGTTTATATAATAAAAAGCATAACTAAGCAGAAGAAGAGAGAAAAAAGCAATCTTGTTCATACTTGAATTTATCCCGTCTCGTCTGTAAAGTCCCCAACGTTACCCCAATCCCTTTTATCTGCACAGTTCTGCCGGGGACTTGATCCCCGTTCAACATCGGCAGGTTGGGGATTTCTGTCTGGGAGCGAAAGGCATCAAATATTTTACATTGGAAAAAAAAATATTTTAAATAGACTTTAATGAAAACATTTTTTTTATTGTTGGGACAGATAGGTTTGTTTTACTTGTGTTTGGTTGCCATGGGAACCTGAGCAGCACGGAAGTCTGGGTATTCCAATGGTGGCTTTTTGTTGGGACCACCTTTGCCCTCGACTTCATTCCCTCATTGACACGGGGACACCTTAAGGAGACCTCCTCGCAGAGAAGCACGCCCGTTACCTCTGAGTGTGGGGAGAGGGTGTGAGGAGGCAGAGCACGGGGTGGGAGACACCCAGCATGGGCCCCAGAGGACCCCTCACCTCCAGCTCTGAGAGTCGGGGGGGGGGGGGGGGTCGAGGGGTGGGCCCTAAGGGGATTTGAATTTCCTCACACAGCTTTGCAGATTCAAGGAGCAGGGCAACATTTCCATTTCACCCGCCGCCCCCCCCCCCCATTTTCTTGCTTTTTCTTTTTCTTTCTCTTTTTTCTTCTTCACTCAACTCAGCAGCTGGCTGGCCGACAGCAGTTAAAAAATACATTTCACTTTGCTGGTCAAAGGCCTAAAGCCAGAAGCAGGAAATGTGGAATTAAATGTTTCTTGTATCTGGAAGGAGGCATGACTAAGGTAAAACTGAATCCAAACACAAGCCTTGCTTGTTCAAGGTTTCCAGAGAGGGAGTCTATGTGAGCAAGTGAGTGAGTGAGTGTGTGTGTGTGTGTGTGTGTGTGTGTGTGTGTAAAGGTCAATTGAGTGGCTCCCCACTCCCTTCTAAATCACTGAAAGATAATTATAGTGGCTCAGGGAAAAAAGGTTCCCAAAATAAAACAAGAAAGGCAGCAGCTAAAAGGAAACAAGTAGAAGTACGACCAGCTAAGTAAGCCCTGAAGAACTGGGCACGGTCTCACCCAGCACACAAACAATCACCGTTCATATAGTGATTTCCGTTCGGTGCGATTTTCACTGAATGTTTTTTCAGTTATCCTGTCACGGTACAACACAATTACCCCACAGGATATGATCTTATCATTTGATTATTAGAAGTTTTTACAGCGCAAGAGGACGAAAGCTACTATGGGTTCCAGAACATCTAAACGCTTAGCGTCCATGTGACACCATTACAAACTGCTTAGCCAATATTAACGTCAACATTGCCCAATGCGGGAAGCCGAGGTGGTTCGTATTGTATCAAGAATCTAGTATAATGCAACATGCCCTTGCCTTGCGGATGATTATTCCTCAAATATTTGTAGTACAACAAAGATTTAATCAGTTTCCAGACTATACAGATAAAAGCAAAAATGCACCCCAGCCCCCAAGAACTCATTACACAGGAGAAATATTTTCAATGGGCTGCAACTCTAAGAATGTGGGTTGGGTTTTAGGTGGGCGGAAGTAATGGGGAAGAGAAGCAATATATTCATTAGAAAATCCAGTGAGATGTTTACCCCTGATCTACATCCACTCTGGGAATTGAAAGCTAGGCAGATAAATGGGCCTTTATTATTATCCAGATTTCACATTTCAGATTAGCAAAATGCTTATTTACGATGCCATTAATGGCCCTGAAATAGGTAAGCCATCATGTATTAAAAAATAACATCTTTCCATAGGCATAAGATTTGTAGCAGCATGAGATTTTATTTTTCCCTAGGAATAATACAAGAATAACATTTTCCACCCCAAAGCAGAAACAGTAGGGGAGCCTTTTGCTATCACCAAGATTCTTATTAAATTCAGTCACTGTGAAAGCAAGATTTTTTTTTCTCCTTCTTCTTTTTTTCTTTTTTTCCCCTTTTTAAAAATAGAGATGACTCAAAAATCAACCCAAGTTAAAATTAACAAATCAATAGCATTATAACCTTGATTTATTAGCATCTGAGCCACTAAATTATCATCATACAAGAAATTGCTGGTTTGAAAAGATTTCGGCTTTGTTAAATCTCAAGTTAAATAATGGTGCGCCGTCTACTCGGTTTTTAGATCTGCCTCATCTGATATTATGAAAAATTCAATACATTTCTCTACAGCAGAAGTCAGGGGTCAGCAAATCTATTACTGTAATGTAAGTAATCTGGCAACCTGCCAACTCTTTCTCCCTTTTATTATTTTTTTTTTAAACACCAAGGCAGATAATTTTATATTTACAAATTCTAAAATCCTCCAGGGTCCTGCCTCTCTTTCTCAACAAAAACCAGCAGCCTCATGCTCCAGAATTGTATATGGCACATGTCCTCATCATTTGCATTTCATACAAAAGAAGAAAAGACTCTTCATCTTTACTAGGCGGCCTTCTCCCTTCTCTCCCCATAGACAGAGGGAAAATAATGTCAAATCGCCTCTGAACGAGGAACCACTAATAATCTTCTGTATTGATTAATGCTTGCATGGAATGACGGAACTTTGGAGCCCAAACACTGAGCAAAGAGCGCTCAGGAGGAGAAATGAGAATCTGTCTATTGATAGAGCTCTGCAAAATGGTATTATGATGCTGTCTAAAACTGATTTAATTTGGAGAGTTGGGGAAAGAAAGCAGGAAATTTTTAGGGTAGTAGTTGATCCTCAAACTCACCCTAGTTACTTTGTAGACACTTTTAAGGCATCAGACCTGTGCAAAAGTCTAGGCCCAAAGACCTCCTGGTGCCCTTGGAACAGAATGTCTTAGGGGCAGAGGGAAAAAATGTTGGTATGCGTGTCAGGGCAAAAATGCTACTGCACTGTCTTACACGTATTGGTTTTTTTTCACAGTCGTAGAAAAGAAATGACATATTGGTTCCACTGGGGCTTCGGACCTGATCTGATCCCAAATGAAGTCATTATACCTCCAAGTTGATTCCAGGGTTGATAAATTCTAAGGCTTGGCCAGACATTTCCCTTCTCAGCCAGAAACTGAAAATATAACTTCACTGTGAAGTGTGGGAAGCAATCTTTCACCAAATATGGAGCCAATAGAAGGTATATTTTTCTTTTTTGAAGGTGATGTATGCACACTGATTAAGGATCCAAGAAGAGAAATTTTCTACTCCCACATATGGTTCACCTCTCAGGGTTCCAGACCATGACCAAAATGGTGGAAGAGCCTTTGGGTGGCCGGCACCAAAACCAAGGTCAAGTACACAAATGTACTATGGCAGTGTAGACAGAAGTGGGATGTTTCCTCAGTGGTCAGTCACAACACTCACTGAGTACAAAAGAAACTTTGTTCTTGTTCTTTTTAAAAGCCAAGCTCCATCTGAGAAAGATGTGGGTTCTGGGTAACGATCTCCTTGACTTTATGATGTGAGTTTCCCTAAAGCAGAAAAAACAGTGTGCAGAGTGTGAGAAGCAAAATATCAGTAACCAAGAGAGCTGAGAAATAGGTGTCCAGTACCCCCTCAAACAGATCAAGAGGTGAATTGAGGGCTTTGAGCATCAAACCATGGAGACAGAGTCCATGCTGACATACAGGCCATAGAGAATGAGCCTACGGCAGGACTCATGTAAGCCAAGAACATGATGGGAGGATGAGCACGGATTCTGTATAAAAGACGTAGCTTAGCCCATAAGCTCACCAAGGGTAAACTGTACTGAGCTCTTTAATAAGGAAGTGGGCATAAACTGCATCATTTGTATTCTGTGTGAGATATCCAAAAGGTATGTGGCCCATTATTATCAACAATATATGGCCACTTGTCTTCAGAAGAGCTCTTTCTTGGAAAATTACCTGCCTACCACTTATACTCGAGAGGGAGTAGAAGATGAATGAGAAACTTTTTTGAAGGCACTAATTCTGAATCTTTGCCCCTGGAAGTGGTGGGAGTGTTGTTTCTTAGGCCTAATGACTGACAGCTTCCTTGATGGTCCTGGAGTACCTGTAACCCTAAGCAAAGAAAGGAGGGGACAAAAAAGGGTACCTGGAGCTTGGCCCCAGCAAGATGGCGGCTTGACTCCTATAAAGGATTGTCAACGTGAGAGAGGTAGCTTGAGGATGGTGGGTCCCCTGAACTGGAGTTACATTGATCTATGGGGATCTTGGTGAAAAGGTGAGGAGGTAGGGTGGGGAGGGCAAATTCTGGTTGTTCTTCTGTATTGATTAGACATTATGACATTAATAGCAGCTGTCACATATGAAGTACCTATTAATACCAGGCATTTTGTATGTCTTACATTCAACCATTACAAAAAAAGTATATACAGGTACATTATTTTATCCTTACCTCATGGATGAGGAAATTGAGGTTCAGAGTTAAATAGTTAAATAACTAGTAAAAGGCATGCAGCTATTAGGTGTCAGCATTTGAGTTCAAACACATCTGCCGGCCTCTTGGAGCTTCTGCCTTCATATCAGTAGAGCAGTGGTGCATTTTCATACCTTGTCTAAATAGCACCACCAACAAGGAGATATTGAACCAATGACCCCTGGCTTCAGGGAACCCTAAGTTCTTAAAGCACTAAAAATATCAGGGTGAGCTTTCCCCTTTTCTCAGAGGCCATTCCACAAAGAGTCAATCCAGTACAAGAGAAGCAGCCCTATGGCTCAGGCACTGGGCACAGGGCTCCTCTTACAAAACGCCAGGATCACTAGGCCAAGATTCTCTAAAAGGTGGCAACTCTGGTTGGATCAGGTCCAACTTGCTGGTGTATGGTAAGAGAAGCTCAAGCATCTATCCTCCATGAATTCCAGCCTGTACCACTTACTCTACACACACAGCTGAGGTTCTCATGGCCTCCCCAACTAGAACAAAACTCCTCAGGGGTTTTGCTTCTATGATGCCTCCTTGCAACTTCTAAGAGGGTCTAGACTGATGTTAGCCCCATTGTCTTTCAACTGAAGACCACAATGAAGAAAGTTGGGGTGGATTTAAGGAAGGCTGACTTTGTGCCCCAGGGATTAAAATACATGCTCACAAGAGAGAACGCAGACCTCAACAGCACCCAGCCCGCCACGACACCAGTAGCAGCTCTTCTTCTCAATGGGAAAACAATGACTAGCTCCGAATGAAGTTGCATGGATCCATTTCAAGGGCAGATGAACATTATTATTTCAAGAATAATGGACAAATGTAACTACAGTGTTTTCAACATAACGAGCACCCCACAACTGAAGGCGGGAGGTGCCCATTATGTAAAAACAGGCAAATAACTATTGCATTTAACTCCCATGGAGGTGAGATCCCACAGGTTACAGAGCTTCTGAAATGTTCAACAATTCCCCCAAACATTTATTACTTTGATCAAACTTTGTAATTACTTGTATAAAACCAAGATGTTCCAAGAGGTTTTCAGTGGAAAAGTTAAGGATATATTTTAATGGTAAACAATTACATTCTTCTATCACCTGATCCTTTTTTTCTTTCTTTTTTGGAAAGAGGCTCTCTGAATTTTCAATGGTGCCTTTGTGAAGGCATCTGCTACTCACGTAATTGAAAAGATGTTTGTGCAGTGGCATGCTTGTGACTACAGTTATTTAATCTTAATGATAAAGCCCCGAGGACAGAAAATCACAAGTAGAAACCTCTTGTTATTTATCAAAAAGAAAAGGGGCTAAGACACCTAATCTACTCTAAATTTAAATTCATGCTTGATGAAAACTATCAATAAAACATCGGACCTGCAAAGGTTCTTAAATACTGTAGCCAGGTTCAAAGGTGTGAGTAGAGGGGAGGTAGGGAGAAAACAAAAATGAGACAGTAAAGGAGCCTAACAAAGAAAAACTCTTTGGCAAGCCTTTTTTTTTGGGTGGGGGGTCAAACAAAGAACTTGCTGTAGTTTACAGCATGACACACACACTTGATCAGTTTGTGCCCGAGGGTGTTTTTACACTCTAGAGTGTAAACTCTAACTTCTATTAATTACAACTTGCATTCAGAGGCAAATTTAAGAATTTTTAAATAGAGACTTTTTCAAAGGCTGTTGTTTATTTATTTATTTTTTTAAAACAGAAACCAGTTTTTCTACTCCTGGGCCTGGCGAGGGTTTTGTTTTCCTTTTTAAAAGTTTCGAGAACTATCCAGGCGTTGGAAAGGTATCTGAGCATTTTAAGCATGCTGAGTGATAGAGAGGGGGGCTTTTGCTTATGAAGTTAATGGACTGTCCTTTGGGGAGAGATTCTGGAGGTCTCCAAGAACAAGCGTGGTGGGGTGTAGACAGAAGAGCAGTGGCTGTTTCTCAGCCTCCCTGAGTCTCGGCACCTTGCTTGATTTCCCCAGGCTGCTGGCTATGGATAAGAGCCAGGAGGCCTTTTGCGGGCTTGGGGAAAAGGTTGATGAGAGAGTGTGCGCGGCAGTGGTGCAGAAGTGTTACTCGCTGTGCCCATTGGCCAGAGCCCCTCTCACAGAGCCAGTGGTCAGAAAGGAGCTGAGTCCATAGATGGGCAACCCCATGTGCCTGCGGGTGAGGTTGGGGCACGGTCTACCCGTTGGACTTCGGGGCAAGACAGCCAATAGACCCTGAGAATATAAACTGTAATACCTGCCTTGGGTGTATCCAATTTGGAAATTCAGCCTTCGTATTCACCAGAGAGCTTCTTCCACCACCTCATTCTCTACCTCTTGACACACACTTCCTAGAGGAAACTGTCCTTTTCGTTTGGATTTAATGTAATTCATTCAACCCCTAATTTCTGAGTCCCCAATATGTTCATGATGCTGTCCTGGGTGTACTGGGGAGACTCCGGGAAAGCAAGAGTCTGGAGCCTTGCCCTCAAAATTAGTATCTTTATGGTCTCGATTTCTGTAGTGGAACAATTTAGGCAATGTACAATGACCTCTGAACTTAAAACAACTCTTTAAGATCCAGTTCAAATTCTAGATCCTCCTGGAAGACTTTCCTTATTCTAGCTGAAAATCTCTCTTTGTTTTTGATCCCTGTTGAACTTATTTGTATCAATTACTTACTTCCCTGAGATTTTTTATAGCCTGAAGTATCTGATGTTCCTTCATGTATGTATGGATTATGAGTCAGATCGTATGATAAGTTAGGTAAGCCAAGGATCACAGCACCTTCTGATTCTAATGAATAGTAACGGCCCGGTGTGCCATACTAAGAGGAGTTCTGAAGCTGAGCTTGGGCTCATGGAGAGCAGTATGGTGTTCCCTTCACAACCTCTGCCCTGAATGTGGTATCATGGGCCCCTCCTCTTTGTTTGCCAGCCCAATTCCAGACCCTGTGGTTTATAGGTTTTCATCATCTCAGAGGGTGCTGTGCACGTGGTAGATGTTCAGAAAACACCCAGTGGCTCTTGAGGGCAGCAGCAAAGGAAAAAGGCAGTCACTCAAATGGCAAAACTATCCTACCCCAGCCACTGGGAGAGGGCTTCTTACCAGCCACTGGGAAAGGGCTTCTTACCAGTTTCAAACGTAATCTTGGCTATGTCGATAGACTGATACTGCCACATCCCAAAAAGTATGATATGCCACATGTGGAATCGCTTTGGGTATTCTGAGTGACACAAATTGGAGGCATCTACATGACAGCAGGCCAAGCTGGTGAAAATCCATAAATTGTGTTCTGAGGCTTGGCTGAATGGAATAGGAGGACTTGAAGTGAGAGAGGAGCCAGGCTCACAGAGGCTTATCACCAAGGAAATGGCATGTGCAGAAATAGTCAACCTCAGAAGGCAAGGTGGGTCAATTGGAAGCCACAGAAGGTGCCTTGCTCAGCATGTGGCAGAGTGCTTAGATGAAAAGCATGGTCAATTGTGGCTCTTTTTTCTTGCCCCCCAACCACAGGGCATTTGCACGGAGACTGGAATAGCCCAGTGCCAAAGATGGTTCAGTCCTCACAGAACTTGGCAGCCTATAGGCTACCTCCGCCCTGAGGTGTGTTTAGTTTAACTTGTGTAAAATATTTTCAGAAATATTGGATCTAGTATTTGTAAGTCAGGTGACTTCACATAAAAGTTATCGAGAAATCATGGGAGGTCTGACAGTACTGAGACTCCATCTGCCCAAGGCAGTGATGTTGGCTGATCCCACTGGGCCTCTCTGGCCTGGCCGTGTGTGCCAGCTTCCTACCTTCCTACCTGGCCACCTGCACCCATTTAGCCACCTCCCCCATAAATATCTGAGTGGAGCCTTCTTCTGCAATCTACTGGGAAGGACTAGATTTCTAAATTTCCTGTCTGTTGTTGACTGACACTTTCATAAAATTCCTAATTAGTGAAAATGAATTAGTAGAAAAAAGAAATTTAAATCAAGGTACATAAAATATAAGCCCCAGTGTTTTATTAGTTTCAATGGACATAAATTTATTCTGGCAAATCGCTATGTAAGTGTAACAATGCTCATCTATAACTGTTCTGTTTGCAAGAGCCCAGACAGGTCAGAAAGCCCCACCTGAGGAGCTCTGGTCTAGAGGCTAACTAACGGACTTCTCATATATCAAATGCTGAGAACTTGCCCACGTCTTTCTCAACTGGTTATTGATTAACTTCAAGGGTATCAAAATGAGCAAGAAGACATCGCGTCGTGTCCTAGACATAAAGAGAGCTGTAACTCACCTTACTTGCCCCCTTGACTTTTTTCCTCACAACATGATTAGCTGAGTTCCTTAGAACTTGGTATCTTTTTGGCATTTACCTTAATGCACATATTTAACTTACTCAAAATGTGGCCCTCCCACGCTCTGCCTTCTACTTTCAGAGAAGAAAAGCAAGGGGTTCAGCTGACCGTCATTTGGGTTCTGCCCAGAGGTATCTGGTCTGGGTCTGGCTCACCCCAGGTAACAGCAAAAGAAGGCACCCCAACCTTGCGGCAGGACAGTCTTGTCTAGGGAATACTCATGGGAAAAGCAGAAGGTGAGAATTTGAAACTGGGCATTACGTATGTAAGAAGAGGAAGCGTCATTGGTCATTTCCCACATAAACAAATAGTTTGTTTATGACCTTGATTTTCTAAATACTCAGTAAAGCACATCATGAAGGCCTTTTGCCTTCATGCTCCCTTTCCTGTCCTCAATAAAACTTCATGTGCTCCTCAGATGTACACCATGCAATTTGTTCAGGAAAATTCAAACCAGTAATCTGATATTCTGTGTGAAGATTTTTTTTTGCCTCTTGCACATGCTTAAAAAATATTTTTCTAAAAAAGAAAACAAATCTGCACGTGACAACAAAGTCTCTAAAGTGAATCACTATTCCAGAAAATCAAGCCAAGAGAATTCCATAAAGATAACCCTTTTCCTTTTTTTATTCCTTTCCTCAGAAAGGTGACTTGGGACACCTTAAATGGAGAGTCAGACCAGAAAGAAAATGTTCTACTTAGAAGGGTCCTACCCACCTGGAGGTGGGCATTTTTCTTTGCGTTACAACCTATAGTAACTTTACTATAAATCCTGAGGAAGGAGTGTCCAGAATAACCACACTTCATGAGCCCTGCTGAATTTGAGCTATCCACGTAGCAACAGTCTTGCGATGGGGAAACATTAATGCTTTTTATATTGGTGATCAGCTGTAACATGAGCAATTAAGTACAGTACTAATGGACTATGGCCAGGAGCCTGGTACTAATATTAAAAACTGACAGAGATGAATAGGTTTGGAAGCAAAACCAGGCTGACAAAGACATTTTTATGAAGTGCTTGGGCCTATTTGATTTAAACCAATCAGAGGCAGGTTTGGACGAGTCAGGCCTTCAGCGACAATGATGCATTCACAGGCATTGTACCGTTTCTGCTATGCCTTAAATAAAAACACCCATTGATTCTTTTCAACAACCCACACTTTCATTATTACACTCATTAATAAACCAAAAGTGCCCAACTAATATACAAGTAATCTCTACTGAGGAACCGGCTACTTTTTTCTTGTTGGAAAATGAAAACATTTACTGGAAACATGAACTGCACCACATGAAAAATAAATCAATGGATAATGTGTAGTAGATCACTCACTTCTTCTTCATCTTCTAGGGAAGCGAAGCTGGTAGTAGGGAAAAAGGAAAAGGATCATGTCTGCATATCGGGGTGAAAAGAAGGAGATGAGAAGACTGCTCGCACAGGACGAATGCAGTCATTCTGATCTGATGGGAAAGGTTTGAAACACGTCCACGGGCATCTCCAGACTAGATGTTTGCCCACAACATCCTGATCTTTTTCGGCTTCTTGAACCTTCTTGAAAATGGTGGCTCTTCACCAGTCTAGTCCTGTCTGTTTTGTGTTAGCGTAGCCTGTAACTAGCGAGAAGGAAAGAAATCTGCCAAGCCCCTTGGCACAGTTTTAGCCAAGAGCTTCAGCCTCTTCTTTGACCAAAGCAGAACTGTTTCTCATCCCTGGGACGGATCTGAGTGTCCTCTGCCCTTCTCTGGTAGAACCATTAAAGAGAAGTACGACGTAAGACAGCTAGAGCAGCTGTCCCCAGACTCTTCTCCAGACCACAACACACAGGAACATGGCTGATTCCTTTCAGATTATGATCAGCTCAAAATGAGTGAGACTGGTATAATTGTAAGTGGTTCTCATTTTTAAAGTACATTTTATTTATTTACTTGAGAGAGAGCGAGTGAGCGAGAGTGCGTATGAGCTGGGGAGGAGGAAGGTGAGGGAGACTGGGGGCTCCATCCCAGGGTCCTGGGATCATGACCTGAGCTGAAAGAAGCTTCACTGAGCCACGCAGGTGCCCCCTGGAGTCTCATTTTTTTAAAAGTCAATTATCTGCAAATTTTAGTACTTTGCTATTATTAACTACTCCCCGCTCAAGACACCCCTTGCAACTGATCACAGCAATGTGAACGGATGAAAGGATATCCAAGGAATGATGAAGGCCCTTGCTGATCGTTCCGGGACAGCTGTGTTCTAACCTGGGTTTCTGGCTCTGTGCGGGGATTTCCATACTGGGGGTCCCACTTGGTGGCTGACTATTGTCTCAGCCCCAGATTACTCTTCTGTGCCCTGCTTTGTGTTGCTGGGACCAAGATTCTACAGATTACATGTCTCTTTCATCATCTGTCTTCCTTTTTAGGGTCCTGCAAATGGGGCTCTAGCAGGCATGGGGAGGAGAGGAAGGGCTCCTTTTTTCTGTTTCGCCTGCTGTTCATTTCAGGGCCAACCCAACAGTAACTTAGCAGCAGCAGTTGGTTCCAGCCTGTAGCTTCTGTCAACAGTCCCAGAAGAGTTTTATGGCATTTGCCCTGAGGTCCAGCACTAGGCAGGGAGCACTGCCTCCTCAGGTCTGAGCCTAGTTTCACAGTGCTCCACCTCTGAGCCTAATAACGACTGGCACTGGATGGGATCCTCTCCCCAGGAGGGATCTGAACCCCAGCTCTGTGACACATACTCTCTAAACTTCCAGGTGACAATGCCATAACCCCCTTTCTCCTATTCTCTTGACTCTAGGGAGCTTGTTGTTATTTCCTCCATATTAACGTTGTGCTTTACAATGTTTGTTTCAGTAATTCCCTACAGTAGATTCTCTTTGTTGAATACCTGGTGTGGTTTTTATTTTCCCTACTGGAGCCTGACTGATACACACTGACCCAACAAATTCTAGATTTAGCAAGAGTGGGTGACATAGCTTTTCAAAAAAATTTAATCCAGTGGGACACCAAACCTTTTTGAAATACTCCTTTACTCCCAAGAACGAGGAGAGAAGAGACATTTTTAAAGAATCTTAAATAATGTTTCCTAATAGCTAAATTTGAGGTATCTCGACTAGTTTTTCCAATTTGATGGACTGAAGGCATTTGGGATTCTACTACTCCAGATGAGGTAAAGCATGAAACTAAGTACACAGTCTTCAAAAGAATATATCCTGGTATTTCATTTAAGATTGAGGCTATCTTTATCCACATAACTGCTTGAGTTAATTACACATACATTCACTCTACTATTAGATCCTATTCTTTTTCCATCCCAAACGTAATCTGTTTTTTTTGATCATGTGATGCTCCATAATATGTTTGATTAATTTTCATTCTTTTTTGTATTGTTTTTTAAAGATTTTATTTATTTATTTTGACAGACAGAGATCACAAGTAGGCAGAGAGGCAGGCAAAGAGAGATGGAGAAGCAGGCTCCCTGATGAGCAGAGAGCCCGATATGGGGCTCGATCCCAGGACCCTGAGATCATGACCTGAGCAGAAGACAGAGGCTTTAACCCACCGAGCCCCCCAGGTGCCCCTTAATTTTCATTCTTTAACTGGGTGAGTGAGCTAACAGTTGACATACACTCTTTTTTTGCAAATTTTAACTCTCTGGTCCTTGAAGTTTGATGGTTCAGGTGTTGGGAACATTTGCAGATGGAGGTATGGTGGGGGTGGGGGTGGGGGGCTCACTATCAGAATAGGAGTCCTTTGAAAATACAGACGGAGTTTGTAATGAAAATGCTCCAATTAAAGCCTTGACTTGTAAGTCAACACCAAACTGAATGTGTTCCCTTAAGTGCTATTTACATAACACTCACCTGAGATACCAATGTTATTTTGTACTAGGATTTCAGTGGTGTCCCTGTTATGTCCATAGGTTTTTGTATTAAATACTGAGAGCAATAATGCTCACATTTGAAAAACTGATGTAGTATACTGGCAGAAAGCCTAAGCCCCGTCACCAATTTTTAAAAATCCTTGTGGGTCGTCACTCAACAAGTAAGGCGATCTCTTGCTACTACTTTGTGGGCATTTTTCATGGGTACTAAACCCAACCAAACCCAGTTTCCTATGATTATACCTACAAAAACTTTCTAAGTTTCACTGAATGGCTATACGGACAGAGGCTCTATGCTAAATGCAACACAGATAAAAATACAACTGAGCTCAACAAAGTATGGCTAAGAGGAGATCCGCTAGGTAACATTATCTGGAGGATCCAAAGGTGGGTAATCTGGGTTGAAGTCGGCATTTAGCAGTTCTGTTCTACCTTTCAAAACTGGCAAACTAACTGGCCTGTTTGTTCAGCTGTGTCTTGACTTCATTCCATCCATGACCGTTATTAAAACATACACAGACTCGCGCGCGCGCGCACACATGCACCCCTCTGCTTGGATCTTACAAGCTCTGAATTTGAAACCAGGTTGCTGAGTCAGTCAACATGTCAGTGGGGGAAATGAAATGCCAGGGATAAAGAAGTTGGCGCAACCCTAACAAGTTAAGAATGGACTGGAAGCACAGAGCAAGGATAACACAAGGATAATGTGTGAATTTGCTAACAGACCCACACTGCTGTGGGCAACAACGGTCCTAATGCAAAGAGGGAACATTCCTGTGGAGACGACCTTCATAGCGCATTACCTCTTATTTGCATGATCATCACTTTCTGAGAAAAGCTGCAAGTGTCAGAAAACGGAACCATGCAAAGCTTGGCAAGAAAGGATTTTCTGGGTCAAAAACATAGCTGTAGAAGAAAGAAATATCAAGGTGGGGAGAAAAACCAATGGATCTTCTCTGGGGCCAATTTTCTTATTAAAGCTGTGCTTACTTTTCAATATTAGTACATTCAACATTAAACCATTTCAATGTCAATACGGTTTCATGGCAACCACATGGTAATAGTGCAGAATTAGGATTTCCAGAAGCAGAAGGTTCTCACAGCAAATGAACCTACAGAGAACGTATTGAGTAATCAAGGCTTGTGGGGAAAAAAATAAAAAGGTATTGTCAAATAGGTGGCCACAGGATAAAATCAAACCAAAAGAACATCTAATTTTAGCCCCAGTAACCCGAGAAAGCCATGTCCCCTAAAAAATCACAAGGCGGTATGCAAGCTAAAATGCCAGAGGATATTTTCTATTTCCAGAAAGGTCCTTCAGACTTCCTCTTATCTTATCCTTCACCAGAAGCTTCTTCCATCGAACGCACTTTTAATTAGGCAAGGACTTTCCAGGAGAGGGGTTCTTACCTTTCATAATGTCTGCGGGTGCACGTGGCAGCGCTGGTGCTCCCAGGATTACCGCCTAATTCATCATAAATATGTTTCCATTGTCGGCGGGCTGTTATCTGGAAAGATGGCAATGGGAAATTCAATCTTGCATCATAAGAGATTCACAGTGCCTGGATTCAGTACATATGCAACAGGCAGAAGAGGACAGTCTGTTCTGGAAATCCAGACACAGAAAAGTCCAAATGAGCATGTGGGGAGACTCAGGGTTTCAAAGGGGGATCTCACTCGTCATCCTTTTCTTTTCTTTCTTTCTTTCTTTCATTTTTTTTTTTATTTAAACATATAATGTAACCCCACCACCCTCTCGTCATACTTTTCTTTACAATAACCACGGAATTCTGCTTTGGGTTAGGTATTGTGTCACCCTTAGAGCATTTTCTCTAAGGCATCTCCCTGGCTAGTTTATGTAGTTATCCTCCCCCTGCCCCCCAGGAAACAAACTCTTACTCTGATCCTTTAGGTCCTGTTGATAAAGCATCTAAATAAAATAAGATTTCAGCTAAAGTATCAGTTTAAATGAATCAGAATGAACACTGGTTGCTTAAGGGGAGTGGGCGGCCAAGGGTATATGAAGAGAGAGGCTTTGCACCAAACCTGCTTCTGTATCTTCTGATTTTTGACCTGTGTGCTCTGTTAACCACTTCAAACACTAAATAAAATTACTACATAGACTAATTCAATTGATCCAATTGCTTATGGAATTTGCAGTCATCTCCGGCTATATTTTTATGCCAGCCAGCTCCTCTAACCACCAAAACAAAACCCAAATCTGAAACTGTATATGTTGCGACCTGTTTATTTTTATTCCCTTAGGTCAGGAAAACGGGCGATCCATCCAGTACTAGGAAAACGAACAAATTCCAAAGTGAGAATGCAAGCTATGTCTACTGGAGAGCTGGGTGAATAGAACCCGGCAGCTTACGGTCTACAGAACAGCATACTATGGCCCTGTTTAATCACTTTCTTTAATTTTATTTTTATACATAAATTAAGATTTTACAAAATAACAGATGCATGATCTGGCAAATGATTAATCTGGGGAAACCACGTCATTTACTACATCCGAGCAAGTCTAGTATTTCCTTGCAAGGAGGAGACAGAGCCCATTCTGAGGTCCTTGTGAATGCTTCTAAACAGAGTTACAGGAAAACTCTGTTATTGGAATGTGCCGGCGGGGGGGGGGGGGGGGGGGCGGGGGGGGGGGCAGGGTGTGGCAGTGGCAGAAGTGCCTGTGGCAGTGGCAGTGGCTACAATCGCCCCGGGGCTTCTTTTGAAATATACTGGCAGAGCTGCAAGCCGAGTTCACTTAGGGGCTAAAGGCAGCAAGCCCCGGGAAGGTGGGGAGGGATCTCAACCCACAAACAGGGGCTCTGTCACTGTAATCTAAGGAGGAGGAGAGGGGTGGTTAAACACTACAGGGTAAATGGCACCTTTTCCATTTTAAATAAAAGCCCCTTTATTTCTATAAACTCTTCTCAACCCCAAGACAATGGGAGGTTTGCATTGTTCAATTTCCCAGGAAGCATTCTTGAACCAATGAGTTTCAATAGTTCTTTCTCGACAGAATCACCTCTTGCATCTCCTGGCAGGTATGACTAAAAAAAGATATCCTCCTTCATTTGTAGTTTGGTTTAGATGATAATAAATGGTTTCAAGCCCCTTTCAAAACACTCAAAATACACATTTCAGTAACTATTTTATATTTAATTATGATCTCCCTCTAATCTTTGAAATAATACACTTTCAGGCTGATCTAGTCAAGATCTATGTAAAGGAAGGAGCAAAACTGGATCCCCTCCCACGTGTTTCTGTTATTCCTCAAAGCCCTTAGCACACAGAGGCCCCTTGAAATACACCTCCATAGTTCTCTCCCTCAGATGAGGTGTGTGGGCCCTGGGGAGTCCAGCAGGGCTAGAAAACAGCCTAGGTCTGTCCCTGCATGCACTTCAGAGGAAACCATCCCTTTTGTCATCCTTGTATCTCTTCTGTGCACTCTGTTTCATATTTTATGAAGTACTATCACAAGCGTGATACCATTTCATTCTCCCTTCAGCCTGTGAGGTACATTACAGGAATCTCATCACAGATGAAGAAGAAAGACACAGAGAGGTTGCCCAAATTGCCCAAGGACACACAGCAGTGGAATGGCCACGCCAGGGCTCATACAAATGTCTTATGATCCCAAGAGCAGCCTTCCTTTTCACTACATCGAAACAGCCTCCCCATCAGAATGAGCTGGTGAATAGCCCATATGTGTAGCAGGGTGTTAATGCAGAATCTAGGGACCTTATGTTTCCCGTGAGAAATCACAGCTTCTGCTACAAGGTCTTGACTTTGAGCGGTGGATCTCTTACTAGTGGAGAAATAGCACAGCCACAGGTCAGCAAAAATCTAAGGGGATGGGTTAGGCATAGTGCTCTGAGCTTTTACTTCCACCCAGTAAAACTATGTTCCTTTTACCCTGACCACGTGTGTATCTAGTTAGAACAGAGGTTCGCTATTATGTTCACCACTGAATCACAGATAAATCTCAATTATACTGGAATCCATCCATTCACTCAGCCATTCATTCACCAAATATTTCTTGAACTTCTCCCACTTGTTGGGTGCTCTACTAGCATCTGGGATGCAACAATGAAAACCAGATCCAACACCCAAATGACCACATCCGTGTGTGTGTGTGTGTGTGTGTGTGTGTGTGTGTGTGTGTGTGCATGTGTGTGTGTGTGTGTTGGGGGGTATTACCAAACATAAACAAGGGACTACACAGATAAAATAATACAGCTTGTGAAAAATGTAATGAACGAAAAACCGCCAATGACGGGATATTTAATGTATGGAAACTGACCATGCCCCCCTCCTATACCTATCCTCTAGACTTGGGGGTAGTACCCTGTTCAACACTTGCCTATCACAGAAATTACAAACTTCTATAAGAATAAATAATGAATTATCAAAAGGAGGAAAACAATCTTCCTCGTGCTAGGACTGAAACTGTGGTAGCAGGGGCCAGCCTCCAGTGTCACTTGGCATTAGTAAGCCATGCGCAGCTGGTTAGTGGTCTGTGTTAGCCCCTGCTAGCAAGTTCTGGGGTTTAAATACAGTTTTTACCAGTAAGAGTTGATTTGGAGCAAAGACAAGGGCTGGGCCTTCCAGGAAGTGGTCCCTGTTTACCGAGCTTCCACTGGCCGGCCTGGATGAATCAGGCCATTTTGAGATATTTTCTTTCCACAGGAAAGTCATAAAATGTGCTCTTTCCAACTGCTAAATGCTTTTATGTTTTTAAGTACACAGTTCTCCTGGGTATGCATCTCCATTTTTTGTGTCCAGATGTGCTCCTAATGCAAACGCTGTCCATGAGCTTTAAAGTGAGAAATGTCTAAATCCCCCCATTGTCCAAACCCACTGTGGGTCCCAGAGCCCTATAAGGAGAAAGGAAAGAATGCGAGAACTCCTCCTGACCAAGCTACCGGGCATTGTGCTTCCCCCTGTGTAAATGTGCCTCCTGCACTAATATGCTTTCCTCATGCCGAAGTATGCATTTGCTTTGGGTTTTATTCTGTTGCCCCGAATGTGTGTTACCTCTAAAACCCACTGGGGCAAAACTAGTGTCTGCCTCGTACTGTCCAGCCCCCAGTTCCACTCAGCTGGAAATAGTCTGATCCAGCCATGGGGTGAGTCTGACTAGCTCTTGGGTTAAGCTGGAGCCTCCCGGTCATGGTCACATTTCTACCCGGCCTTGTATTATTTTAGGTTTTTAAGGATACAAAGAATTTCTGGCTCTTTGTTTCCTGAAGAAAATGGCCAAATTCATACAAGCAATGATTTTTCTTGAATTGTGCTTCCCCTGTCATCTCCTGCAAGACCCTCACCTAAATGATAGGGATTCCTAACCTCAGTCCATCTTCTACTGGCTACCATTGAGGGCATTGGGCCAGGTACAGAGGTGTGGAGGGGGAAGGTGGAGAGGATGGAGTGTTGAGGGTGGGGAGATATCATGAAAAGAAAGAGAAGTTACTACTTTCAAGGGTTCGTAACTTAGCAGGAGGCATAACCTCATATGATTAACCATAAAGCAAGATGAAAACCTGAGCAGATGGCACCCAAGAGAAGCAAACCAGCCTAGGTGTGTGGAGACTTCATCTCACTTTGAAGACACTTGACAGTTACTCCCTTCCCTGGTGTGGGGCAAGACCCAAGAAACTGTGAAGAGCATTGCACACCTATTATGTTCATGTATGTTCATTTCTTCCAAATGTAGTGGTTTTCAAACTGCTTTTAGGACCCAAGGCGGCCTAAAACTAACCTTCACATCTCTGTTAAGAAAATGGGTCCAGGGGGTGGGAAAGGAATCTGTCCCATCTATAGCTTATTTGATGAAAATATCCTGCTATTTAAAAAAAAAAAATGGGTAACAATTTTAACCCAAGACATGGCCTTGGAGTCTTGGTTTCTTTACCTTCGAGGTTGCAGGGATGAAATAATGTTGGAATTTTTGTGGCCTGGTTAGGAAACAGCAATCAGAAATCTTTCAGGACAGTGTGTCTATGGCTTAAGAATGTAGCAGATGTGAAGTCAAAAGAAACATTTGCCTGCATGCAACATTGCCCAGGCTGCTCAGAGAAACAGCCTCTTTCTCGGGACACCTTGAGGGCGGACTGAATTCAAGGAAGATGACTTTTTTTTCCTGGTAGTACTCCAGGAACTGGAGCCTTTCAAAACTACATGACATCATCTTTGGCCTCAAGAGTTCTGAATTAAGCAAGAGGCTTTGTCCATCCAGAGTACGAGGGTTAGATTCAGAGGATGTCTTGAAATGATGTCAAAGCCAGAATCTGGTGTCAAAGCCTAAACCTTCCAGCAAGAAGACATGTGACTTCTCCCTCCAGATGAGAAATAATGGTCCTGTCTCAGCCACGGGGACAGACGCAGCTGCTAACCTGGAGTTCTTGGAGGGTACCGCTTGCATGGTCCTCTGTCCCTAGAATATGATTTTCTCAAGACCCATTTCCCTACTCTACCTTCTCTCCAAATACTGCCTCTGGCTCACCATCACATGGTTAACCAAATGGAAATCACTTTAGCAAACCACCCTCCACACACTGCATCCTGGTAATACCCCGAGCTACTCTTCACGCTTTAATTGCTTCACCAGACACTGAAGTGAAGACCTCTTTTGCTCATCAGCTCAACTGTATCCAGCTCTGCTTCCTCAACTGTAGGTGACCCCGCTCTCAAGTGTTTGGGAGGAGAAGCTGGCTATACGACTGTAAAGGAGGGAGCCTCACTGCCAACCAGTCAAAAGGCGGGGATATTGTCTTTTAGGGAATCAAATCCACTCAATACATTTACGATCTCTAAACCTAAGGATGCAGAGACACAAAATTCATTTCCAGCAAAGGCAGAGGAAGCCAAGAAAACTGAATGTAGCTATTAGTCAAATGCTTCTAAAGGCTTAAAATAAAACTTCTGCTCCTCTTTTTTTTTTTTTTTAATTCAATTTGAGGGTTGTGAAGGGCTGCAATGAAATAATCCATAATCCGCAATTCAAACCAGAAGGTTTGGAATAGTTTATAACCACAAACAAAAACAAGCCAATTAAGATGGCCTCTTTTTAAAACCAGAAGGAATTCCAGAGAGATGTCTTTATCCAGTCACAAGTTAGCAGCAGAAGAGATACATCTACAAATTTTAAACTTGCAATTTTCTATTATTA
>RCUC01127612.1:0-45275 GCA_003697995.1 Taxidea taxus jeffersonii
CTGGATATGCTGGTTATTCTGTGTTTGTCTCCCTCCCGCCCCCCTTTCCCCCCCACAGTCCGCCTTGCACACATTTCCATCCTGCTATGGGCCATGTGAGGCTATGTGACCTGTAGGTTCTACTTTCTGGCTTCTGCTTAGCTTTGGCCAATGAGACGAGATCAGAGGGAGGTGAGGCAGACACCTGGGTCTTTGTGGTCCCTAGGTGTGTGGGTGCCATGGCTCTGACGTTAGCTGCCCCTTTTGTGTCTGTGGCTCATGGGCCATCCCTCCTCCATGGTTCTGTTTCTTACTGGGCTCTACTACAGCTATACCTGTACCCTCCCCTTCTGTCTTCAGGCCTCGGGTAGTGAGACTTCCTGGGATGCTGATTTCTGGGTGTCTTTCCCCCCTCCTTCCCTTTTGGTTGACATGAAAGCCACATAACATATAACGAGCCATTTTTTAAAAAGATTTTATTTATTTATTTGAGAGAGAGAGAGAGCACGAAAGGGGAGAAGGTCAGAGGGAGAAGCAGACTTCCCATGGAGCTGGGAGCCTGATGTGGGGCTCGATCTCAGGACTCCAGGATCATGACCTGAGCCGAAGGCAGTCGCTCAAGCAACTGAGCCACCCAGGCGCCCCTACGAGCCATTTTAAAGTATACAATTCAGTGGCTTTTAGTGCATTCGCAAGGTTAGGCAAACACTCTCTCTAGTTTCAAAACCTTCTCATCACCAGAAGAATACCCGTGAAGTAATCACTCCCCATTCCGCATTTCCCCATCTCCTGGTAACTATGAATCTGCTTTCAGTCCCTATAGATTTTCCCATTTGGATATTCCATTGGATATGAAAGGAATCTTCTGGTATGTGACCTTTTATGTCTGGTTTCTTTCCCTTTGCATAATGTTTTCGGGATTTATTTACATTGCAGCATGTGCCAGCACCCCGTTTATTTTTACCGCTGAATAATATTCCATCGTATAGGGAGAACACAGTCCCTGAATTCTGAGCTCTGTGAACGGGGGGTTGCCAAAATGTAGTCCCCAGATGGGCAGCATCAGCATCCCGTGGGAACCTGAGTGCAAATTCTCGGGCCCCACCCCATTGGGGAAGCCAGCAACCTAGTTTTTAATAAGCCCTCCAGGTGTTTCTGATGGACCCCCAAGCATGAGCCCTGCTGCTGTAAGTGGTCTCTTTACTGAGGCCTTCTTTGAAAGGTCTGGGGTGTGTCCATGTCCTGGGGGGACCCTGACTGATAGACTCTTCTCCCTCAGCTGGAGTCACTGGCAGCATTCCTTATGTGTTTGGTTCTGGAGGCTTCCTGAGCATGGTAATGAGGTATCAACAACCTCAGTCTTAGAAGTAGACATGAGCCACTTGGATTTCCTCTTCCTGTTGGGTGTGTTCAGGGTCCTGTGGGCCTCTGTTTGCCCAAGACCAGTCCCTCCAGGTGGTAAGCTGTAGGCATTGCTCTGAGGATTCCCTTATTTCCAGGGCCCAGAAGCCCAAGCCAGAGCCAACCATCTGGCTAGATGCTGGACTTGATGCCCGGAGAGGGATAACTCTGATTTCCTAGAGACCAAAAGGAGGCTGGGGTGGGAGGATGGAGGTAGGGGTTTCTGCCTGGTCAGAAAAACTGTACCCTGGAGAAAACTGCTCTTAGGCGATGGGCAACAATTCATAGAAGAACCACCTCCTCTGCTCATGTATTTTGGAGTAACTGTGGCCCCAGCTCTTTCAGAGCTGAGGCTGAAACATCGTAGACTTGCAGAAATAAGGAACCAAGACCATTCTTCACTCTCTTGTACTCATGTCCACTGATGTCATAGATGTCAGGAGTCTTCTGCAAAAGAAATTGAATATGGTTCACATTTGGGGTTCAAGTGCATCTGATGATCCTGAGGCAGGACCATCAGAAGCTGAATTTTCTCAGCAGGGACATCTGGTCTCCTGGGAGAGAACTCATCATGGGAGGAGAAAGCACAGAGCAAATGTGGTAGTCTTTGCCAAGGACAGGGAACTGGGGATCTCAGACCCAACATGACTCTGTCCTCTCTCAATCACTCTGTGAGCATGTATGTTTTCTGGAAGAGGAGAAGGCTATGTGTGTAAAAAAATACTTAGAAGAATGCTAGTCCCTCAGAGTCCAACTGACTCTCGTGTGGGATACCAATAAGAGGAGGGAATAAAGAAAGAGAAGGGGTGTCCCTGCTGGCAGGATGAAGGAGGGGCACCCATGAAACCCAAAACATCGGAGAAATCCGGGGTCATGTCTGCAGTAGGGCAAATGTGACCTGAGCATCATTCAGGTCAGTGTCTAGACTAGAGCCAGGGGACGGAAGGGGCAAGTGGTGATCTAGGATGACATAGGGCCTTTTGTGAGATGCTCGTTGGGAAGTGTCCGAGAGGGATGTCACAGTGTGTGTGTGTGTGTAAGGATGGAGATAAGGGCCTGATTACATACAGGGGAGGACAGTGGAATTCTGAGTTTGCTGCTACAGTGACCTCCTTTATACCCTCCAAATGTGGAGGAGTGGAGAGCATTTGAGTTATACATGAAATAATATATGACCTCACTAGAAATCAACGAAATGCAGGTTAAAGCAAGTGTGAGACGTTTGCATATTGGACTGGCAAACAGTAAAAGAATAATGTATTAATTAAAGTAATGCCACCTGCTGTAACAAACACACCAAATACTACTGGCTCAGAAATTAGTTTCAGTTCTGGGTTTCACAAAGGCCAGAATGGGTATTCCCAGTGAGTGGGGAGCTCTTCTTTAACAAACAATTCGGGGGGCCCAGGTTGCTTTCATCTTGGGGTTCTTCCTTCAACTTACGATCTCTGTGATCACTTGGAATTATTTCCCTTCCAGACACCTGGGGAAGGGAAACTGTGGGGAGAATAGTCCGTGTGAGGATTTCATGGACTGAGCTGGAAATGATGCGTGTCTCTTGCTCCCATTTTACCAGCTAGAATGTAGTGTGGATGTGCCAAGGAATTAGCAGCCCTTAGGAGAGCCCTCACCCATGACTCAGTTGCTGGATGAATATCCCAGCCCCCTCGCCCCTTGGGCAGGACAGCTCTGTTATCTGCACTTTTCCAAAGTGGCTTCTGGAGCTCCCCTGTGGGACTGTGTTCCACTTGCCCAGAGTGGAAACTTGCCTTAAGACACACCGTCTAGTTGCCCCCCTTCCCGATTTCCTTCTTAGTGCCCTCTGCCCCTAGCACACTCCTTGCACTTGAATCCTTACCTTAGGGTCAGCTTCTGGGGGACTCCAACCAAGACCTCAGCTAATTGGCCATTCTTTCAGGACATGGGTAAGAGATCTTAGGATTCAGATAACACTCATGCTCTTGCAACCCTGAATTGATGGAAGAAGGTGGTCTTTGGGGTAAAGTGGGTTAACAATGGAGTTTAATCCTGTTAAATAACTGTCTGCTCCTAGCTTCTTGGCGAAGGCAAGCACATGACCCTGTTTGGGATTCACCTTGAATGTGTGTCTAATTTTGCTTGTTCTGGGTTGCTACCATAGTAACAAGAGTAATTAACTTTAATTACTACATCTCTCTGTTTTTGCTCACCACCTCCTTCCACTCCAGTTCATTCTGAACTTGCTTTGAAGAATTTTAGTGAAGCAGTCAGAGCTCCTAGCTACCCTCACTGGCACATTGATAATATCCTCTTTCTGATTTTTCTCAGGCTACATCGTCCTGTTGTATGTGCATCTATTTCTTTGGCGATAAATCATGTGTTTATTAGAGCTCGGGCCTTTCAACAGGATTCAGCAATTAGCAAACACAGAAGTGATAGCAGCTGGGGTAGCGTTCGGTCTCCCCCCCATCCTTTGTCAACTCAGAACATCTGTTTGGCCAATGGAGGCCCCTTGGTTTATTGCTGCCATTAGGAACCATCAGCCAGAGGAACTGAGACCCGCATTTCCCACGGAGGTGTTGCATATTAAAAATCTATGTTTCCTACCAACAGTTCAGTCTTCCTTCACATTTTTTGAAGAAGCTTCTCAGTTTGTGTTCATAAGTGTGCATTGAGTTCTAGGAGTCATTCAGTAGGCAAATGATGGTCTTTTTTCTTTTTTAAGATTTTATTTATTTATTTGAAAGAGAGAACACAACAGGGGATGGGAGGGGCTGCGGGAGAGGGACAAGCAGACTCGTGCTGAGCACAGAGCCTGAAGCAGGGCTTGATCCCAGGATGCTGGGATCATAACCTGAGCCAAAGGTAGATGCTTAACCATCTGAGCCACCCAGGCGCCCCAGTGATGGTCCTTCTGGATAGACACCTCCCACCAAAAAGAAATAGACATGATAAATTACAGCAGGTTCTCGTGGTATTCTCCTCCTGTTACAGACCCTCAGCGTACTTGATTTCAGAGCTGCCGGGGTTCCGTGCTGGTACATCTGTATCATGGAAGACCATTCCGTGTTAGTACATCCATACCATGGAATACGATAGGAGTTAAAAATATAGGCAAGTCTGCTCATCCGCCCAATAGCATCTGGCCATGTGATAGGCTCTTGGAGATAAAAATGAGTCAGACATCATGCCTCATATGGTGTAGTTACAGTCTCATGGGGGTTGATGAACACAGAAAAGGATAATTAAAATATACCCTGACAAGTTCAAGGGTATATAGGAATTACGGCATGTTGGGATGATGGGCACATTTTGGGCAGAAAGCCCAGATCACAGTATGTAAGTTGTGGCAAATATCATCAGAGACCAGACCCGAAGTGTTAAAAGATTCAGCCTCAGAGGAGACAAATGAACTGCCTGTTGTCCATGGGACTTTTAGCCTCGTGAGACCTTCAGATGTCAGCTGGTCCGAACTTTGCTTGGCTTCTCTCCACAGAATCTCTGCGAGGTAATCATCCAGGCTCTGCTTGGCGTCCCCTAGCGCGGTGCCTGGTGATGGTGTGTCCCCTGACTGGGGAGGACAGACAGGAGAAAGCGCTTCCTGGCGACTTTGCCCCTGGACTCTGGGTCCTCCCAAGTGCACCTGCTTCTTCTGCACAGCAACCCTTGGTATTTGGGCTGGCACTTTGCCAAGTCCCCTTTAGAATGAATAAGTCCTGGTTTCCTGAGCAGTTCATCAAATGACATTTTGCAGGGCGTTCAATTCTTCCTCCGAAATATCTCTTGAATCTGGTTTCTTGTCTTCACCTCCATAGTGCATTAGTGTTGAAAATAAGACAAAAGCCATGTGGCCGTTATTAGCAGTTACTCAATTTTGGACTTCCCTCTACTCTGGCTTAGACAAATGCGGCCGTCTCCTAGCTGGCCTCCCAGCTTCCTTTTTACTATAGGCAGAGCGATTCTTCCAAAATGAAACAGGAATATACCATTTCCCTGTTTAAAACCAGTCAGTCAGGGGCACGTGGGTGGCTCAGTCAGCTGAGCGGCTGCCTTTGGCTCAGGTCTGATTTCAGGGTCTTGGGATCGAGACCTGCATGGGCTCCCTGCTCAGCGGGGAGTCTGCTTCTCCTTTTGTCCCTCCAGCTCCCCCTGCTTTTGCTCTCTCTCTCTCTTTATTATTAATAAATAAATAAATAAATAAATAAATAAATAAATAAAATCTTTATTTAAAAAAAAAAGCAGTCAGTGGATTCCTGTGGTCTTCACATTAAAGACCCAAATCCTTAACATGGCTCTCAAGGTTTGCAGTGTGGGTCCTCTCCAGTCACACCTCCCAGTGCTTCTTCCAGCAGCACACATGGTGGTCATTTAGCAGGTATTTTAGCATCTTGATCGTGCCATGATGCACAAAGATGTGTCCCTCCCAGATAGCTTCTACTTCCTTTTTCAGGTCTGAGTTTTTGTTTACTAAAAAGTAAGGAAACTTGCATATACTTAAGCAGACCCCATTTTAAGTACACAGCCATTCAAGTAAAGTGATAATATATCCACAGCACCTGAAAGGCCCTCGTCTGTTTCCTTTAGAAGCCACTTTTCAAAAGCACCTGCCATTCTGACCTTGATCACCATGGATGAATGTTGCTTTCTTTTGAACTTCGTATCAACGGAAGCATGCTATATTCCGTCTTGTAGGTGGCTCCCATGCTCATCTATGTTGTTGAATGGGACAGTAGCTCATTCTTTTGTTTTTTTTCTCTGTGTTACTCCATTGTATGACCCATTGTATGAATATGCCACCATTGTTGGATCTAGTCTAAACTTTGTGGGCATTTGAGTTGTGTCCAGTTTTTGCTTGTTATGAATCTTGCTGCCATGAACATTAGTATCTCTTGCTGAACTTACGCATCAATTTTTTAAATTTTTATTTTTATTTTTAATTTTTTAATTAACATATAATGTATAGTTGGCCCCAGGGGTACAGGTCTGTGAATCATCAGGCTTACACACTTCACAGCACATATCCTCCCCAATGTCCATAATATGCATCCATTTTTTCTTATCTGTATATATTCTTCTATATTTCCTAAGTATATTCTTAAACATTTCTTTCTTATACTGATAGATTTTATTTTTTCAAAATATTTGCTGGCCTCCTCTTTCTTGGATTTTCCCCATTGGACCCATTCTGGCAGGAGGATTTTTGTTTCCACCTAATTGTCACCAGCCTAATTGGCCTTGTAACCTGTTTTGTCCAGTGAAATGGGATAGAATACATACCACTTCTGATTAGAAGCTTTAAGAGCCACTGCATGGTTTTGCCATTGTGCTTTCCCCTCTGATATGAGATTGGCATAGAGATTGATCTTCCATTCTGGGTCCTAGAATGAAGGGCAGGTAGAACAGAGAGAGCCACTGTTAGCCCACAATGGACATCAATGAGAGTGCAAAGTAAACATTTATAGTTATTAGCAGTTGGCACCTAGGAATTGTTTGTTACTACAGCAAGACATAGTCTAAGCTGACTGATACAATGCCTCTCCTGCTCCCTCAGCACCTTATGAATTAAAAATGGGATACATTCTAATGAGATGTTTAACTTTCTCCCATTTGTACCCTTCTTTCACACCCAATCAGTAAGAGTGGAGACTCTGCATGTCTTGATCATCATTGTAAACCCTGCACCTCGTTCTCTGATTAACAAAGAGTGGGTTTACAATACATATTCACTCAATGGGAATGGCTTTTAACTTTTTGTTGATGGGAAAGTAAATTTTCCTAGGTGTTCTTCCCATAGCGGGAGGCCTGAAATAGAGTACCTTTTCCAAGTGTGGTCTGATTAGCAAGGTTAAGATAATAGGTCTAAACTCCTTTCCTGTGAACATGCCACTCCTAATAATATGACTATGTGGCTTTAGCCTGTATGATAGTGATATCCCACTGTTGGTTCATACTGACTTCACTGTTGGCTCCAATTCTGGAATTTCTTCTATAGCACTGCAGCTAAGACAGTTTCCCCATCCTGCATTTGGGCAGATACCCCTGATAAACTTATTGATCTTTATTCACTCTGTCAGTAAGCTTGTTTCTTCATTTTTCCCTGGAGCCCAAGCTTACTTGTTTGTTTATTTATTTTAAACATGCTTTCCTCACTGTTTTCTCATTTCCTGTATCTGGTTGTTCTGTCTCACCCTGTCCTCCAGCAACACCAAATCACTGCATTTCAAATCTTATCACTAACCTCAGTCCACTTCTGATTGTGGGCATTTATCAGCTCCTACAGCTCTTAGCAAACTGAACTTCATTGTGCTGGAGTATGGAGGTGCTGGAGTAAGAAAGAGCTTGGTTAAAAATTAGCACTTGCAATTTTGGGCACCTGCTATTGTAACTTTCTTTTTTTTTAAAGATTTTTTTTATTCATTTGAGAGAGAGAGAGAGAGAGAGAGAGGGAGAGAGCGCACGCACAGGCAGGTGGAGCAGCAGAGGCAGAGGGAAAAGCAGGCTCCCCACTGAGCAGGGACCTGGATGAGGGACTCAGTCCCAGGACCCCAGGATCATGGCCTGAGCCTAAGGTAGACACTTAACCAACTGAGCCACCCAGGCGCCCCTGCTATTGTAACTTACGATTCAGGGATCTACTTGAACACTGTATTTTCCTATTGATTTGTAGATGTTCTTTACATAGTCTGGGTATTAATTATTGGCTGGCTGTATACATCATAAACAGCTGATTTCACTTTGTCTAGTCTCTTCGTTTTGTTTATAGTATCTTTTTTTTCCCCACAGAGAAGGTTTTAACTTTAATTTGTCAATCTTTCCTTTATGGCTTATGCTTTTTAATCCCTTATTTAAGTAATTCTTCCCGGGATGCTTGGGTGGCTCAGTTGGTTGGGCGGCTGCCTTTGGCTCAGGTCATGGTCCCGGTGTCCTGGGATCGGGTCCCCTGTCAGGCTCCTTGCTCGGCGGGGAGCCTGCTTCTGCCTCTGCCTGCCTCTCTGTCTGCCTGTGCTCGCTCTCTCTCTCTCTCTCTAATAGATGAATGGAATCTTAAAAAAAAAAAAAAAAAGAAATTCTTCCCAACCATGAGTTCACAAAGAAAATGTCCACTTTTTACTAAAAATAATTTTTTACATTTAGACCCTCGATCCACTTGCAATTTTTAAAAATTATACATGACATAAATGCAAAGGTTTAATTTTAATTCTTATTTCTGCACGCAGACATCAAACTGTTCCCAGACTGTTGAATGGCTGTATCAATATGCAATATTCTCATATACTTCATTCACATACATGGGTAGGTCTGCTTTTCTCTCTCTGTTCTGTTCCAGGAGACTAAGGTTTTATTCCTGCCCCAATACCATTTACTGCCCCAGTTACTATCGGTTCATCATATCTTTCTTATCTTTTAAGATAAACTACTTCCCTCACTTCTTCCTTTTCTGAATTGCCTTGGCTAGTCTTAGGTTACTGTTCTTAACATGTGAATTTTGGAATTAGCAGAAGTTCCATGAAAAGCTCTATTTGGATTTTGATTAGAACAATATGGAACTTATGAACTGGTCTGTGGAGAACTGGCATCCTTACGGTATGTCTTCCTTCCTATTCATAATATAACCTGCCATTTAGTCAGACCTTCACAATGGGTTGCAATATGTTTTGTCATTTTCTTCATAAATTTTCCCACTTTTTGGGTTAGAGTTATTCCCAGTTACCTTATGGTTTTTGACTAATGTGCCTGCTATTTTTTTTTAAAATTCTATATACATTTTCTAATTTGGCTGTACTTAGTGTGTAAAAATAACTTGGGATTTTAAAATTTTTGAATTTCTTTTCTTTCTTTTGTTTTTTCAGTGTTCCAAGATTCATTGTTTATGCATCACACCCAGTGCTCCATGCAGTATGTGCCCTCCTTAATACCCACCACCAGGCTCACCGAACCCCCCATCCTCCTCCCCTCCAAAACCCTCAGTTTGTTTCTCAGTGTCCACTGTCTCTCATGGTTCATCTCCCCCTCCGATTTCCCCCAAATCACTTCTCCTCTCCATCTCCTAATGTCCTCCGTGTTATTCCTTATGCTCCAGAAATCAGTTGCTTGCTTATACACTAACAATGAAAATACAGAAAGGGAAATTAGAGAATCAATTCCATTTACTATAGCACCAAGAACCATAAGATACCTGGGAATAAACCTAACCAAAGAGATAAAGGATCTGTACTTGAGGAACTACAGAACACTCATGAAAGAACTTGAAGAAGACACAAAAAGATGGAGACCATTCCATGCTCATGGATCGGAAGAATAAACATTGTTAAAATGTCTATACTGCCTAGAGCAATCTATACTCTTAATGGCATTCTGATCAAAATCCCACGGGTATTTTTCAAAAAGCTGGAGCAAATAATCCTAAAATTTGTATGGAATCAGAAGAGACCCTGAATTGCTAAGGAAATGTTGAAAAAGAAAAACAAAACTGGCGGCATCACGTTACCTGATTTCAAGCTTTACTACAAAGCTGTGATCACCAAGACAGCACGGTACTGGCAGAAAAACAGACACATAGACCAGTAGAACAGAGTGGAGAGCCCAGATATGGACCCTCAACTCTATGGTTAAATAATCTTTGACAAAGCAGGAAAAAATATCCAGTGGAAAAAATTATGAATTTAAATGAAGCCACTGAACTCAAATATCTCATTAGTTTTAGTAGGTTTTAGATTTTCTGGGATTTTCAGAGCAGCAATCAAATTATAGGCAAATCATGACAATAATGACAACTTTTACTTTCCAAACCTTGTACCACATACTGCTTCCTCTTCTCATTTTTACTTGTTTATTTGTCTATTAAAGTGACAAAAACCTTCAGAAGAACAGAAGGGGAAATACCAGGCATTTGCTTGTTGTTGCTAATTTTAATGGAAATTTCCTTGACATTTAGCAATGAAGTATTATGTTTATTATGGCTTTTATTATCATTAATTTTAGGTATATATTTAGGTTAAAAAAACCCTATTTCTCATTTGCTTAAATTGTGGGAATACCTTTTCTGCAACTATTGAGATAATAATATAGTTTTATCTCCTAACAAGCCAATGTGGTGCATCACTTCATCAAGTTTTCTGACTTTTAGCCACTCTTTTTTTTTTTTTTAGATTTTTATTTATTCATTTGACAGAGAGAAATCACAAGTAGACAGAGTGGCAGACAGAGAGGAGGAAGCAGGCTCCCCGCTGAGAAGAGAGCCTGATATGGGGCTCGATCCCAAGACCCTGGGATCATGACCTGAGCCGAAGGCAAAGGCTTTAACCCACTGAGCCACCCAGGTGCCCCATAACCACTCTTGAATTAAACAACTTGGCATAAATTCTATTTGACCATGTTTTGTAATTTTTTTAAAAATTGGATTCGACTGACTTTTGTTTAAGACATTGAGGTTAATATTTATAAAGGGGAATTGGTCTATAATTTTCCCATGCTATCTGTGGAGGATTGTGTGTTCTTGTTAACCATGCTTGGACTCTACCTGCCCTGTAAGAGAATTACGTTTTCAGTATGAACGTGTTGCACCCTTGTAGCTGGAACTTCCCTGCAAAATAAGCCTGTTTCTTGCAGGGGACATGCCTTCAGTCTGTGCCCCTGAACGTGAAAACACGTAGAACAGAGATGCAGACTAGGGCATGGCTCAGCTGACCTAGAGGTCACATGTAATATGAATTCAGAATAAATCTTTGTTTTTATAAGTCACAGAGAGTTTTGGATTTTCTCTGCATTAGTAAAGCTGACTAATTAATTATCCATATCTGGTTTTAGAATCAAGGCTAATCTAACCTCATAAAATTGGCTAGTACCCTTCTTTTCTCTTCCCTGAAAGAATTCGTATAATACAGAGATATCTTGTTCCATGAATGCTGGTAAAATTCAATTATAAAACTGTCTGGGCCTGGTATTTCTTTTGGGATGTAGAAGAATTTTGACAAATGATTCCATTTTAAAAATAGTTATTGATATAATCCAGGTTTTCCATTTTTTCTTTGTGTCAATCTTGATGTTTTTTATTTTTATGGAAAATTTCTCCTTGTATCTATGTCTTATGTCAACATATAGTTGTTTATGACAATCTCAGGATTAAAAAACAAACCTTTTCTGTATTTTAATTATGATCAGATGAGAATATTGTTTATGCCTTATCTTTTTTGATTAATCTTGTAATAAGTTTGCCTACATAATTAGTATTTTCAGAGAACCAGTTTGTTCTTTGTCAAAACTTTCTGTCAAGATTGTCAAAAACTTCTTGTCAAAACTTTTGTTTTTTTCCTATTTTGTTAATTTTTGCTTTTATTTCATTCTTTCTACTTTTTTTTTAAAGTTTTCTTTCTGGCTTTAAAAGTGGATGCATAATTAATTTATTCTCAATATTTTGTATATTAGAGCATTATAGCGTTGGCTGCAAAGAGTGGAGACCCAAAATAATAGTAGCTTAAATAAGATGATAGTTAATTTTTCTCACACACGAAAATTTAGAAGGTAGGAAATTCAGGGCTGGCATGGTAACTGTGCTTTGCAAAAGCCTCTGGGACTCAAGAGCATTCTATTTTGTTGTTTGTAGGGCATTGCTTGTGTCTGTCTGATGCAGGAGAATTCATCTCTATGTCTATGTTCCAGCCAGCACGAAGGAGGAAGGGGATAAAAAAGGATTTTCTCCCTTGAAGACATGACCTGGAAGTTACATACATCACTTTTCTCCATACCCCATTGTCAAGAACTCAGGGTTATAGCTGCACAAGAGAGACTGGAAAATTTGACATTTATTTTGAGAAGCCATATGTCCAGCTAAAAATTGTGGGATTTATTACTATGGAGAAAAGGATAATGCATATGGGAACAACTGGCAATTTCTGCCATAGTCCAGCCTTTGTTACCCAAGTATCTGCATGTACCCATCTTCCCAACCATCCTGACACCAAAGGGGACAATGCTAATGCTCCTTGTAGTTACTGAATCCAACTCAACATTTAGAATTGCTGGGTAATGCACAGTCCCCTCTGTTGTGTCTAGATGTGGCTCATACTGGGGCAGTGACTTAAAAACTACATTGCACCTCTAGGTATTTCTCCAAAGGATACAAAAATAGTGATTTGAAGGGCCACATGCACCCCAGTGTTTATAGCAGCAATGTCCACTATAGCCAAACTTGAGAAAGATCCCAGATACCCATTGACAGATGAATGGATAAAGAAGATGTGGTATATATACACAATGGAATATTACTCAGCCATCAAAAGGATGAACTCTTGCCATTTGCAACGATGTGAATGGATATAGAAGGTATTATGCAAAGCTAAATAAGTTAGTTAAAGACAAATACCATATGGTTTCACTCCTATGTGGAATTTAAGAAACAAAACAGATGAACAGAGGGGAAGGGAAGGAAAAATAAGATACGGTGAAAACAGAGGTGGATGCAAACCACAAGAGACTCTTAACCCTAAGGAACAAACTGACGGCTGGATGGGAGATGGGGGATGGGGTAACTGGGTGATGGGCATTAAGGAGGGCAGGTGATGTAATGAGCACTGGGTGTTATATGCAACTGAAGAATCACTAAATTCTACCTCTGAAACTAATAATACACTATATGTTAACTAAGTTGAATTTATTTTTTTTCCAAGATTTTATTTATTTGATAGACATTGATCACAAGTAGGAATAGAGGCAGGCAGAGAGAGAAGGGGAAGCAGGCTCCCTACCAAGCGGAGAGCCCGATTCAGGGGTCGATCCCAGGATCCTGAGATCATGACCTGAGCCGAAGGCAGAGGCTTTAACCCACTGAGCCACCCAGGTGCCCCAACTAAGTTGAATTTAAATAAAACTTTTGTAAAGGAAGGTCCATTATCAGCCTTTCACATAGCCAATATACCACAATGAAGTAGAATGAGGAAAACAATAAAAAATCCCATTTGGACAGAGGAGAAGGTCAGACACCCGATGGCTGCTGCTCTGTAACCATGACCACACCCCACCCCCTTTGCAGCAGCCTCTGATTCTTGCTCTTGGAGGAACTCTTCATTTCTTCATCCTCGATGTCTCCTGGTATTACCTTTTTGGGTGTTCTTCTCTGTCCTTTATTCTTCTTGGCCACATCTGAGGTGGGCCTTGCAGAACACGTTCTCCTTGGGGATGAGAAAGCTCTTGGAGCTCACTTCTGGCTAGTATGGGTCAGGTCAATTCCCTGGCAAACATCCATAGCCAGCCAGCTCTCTTGTTTATTTATTTATTTTTAGTATTTTAAAAAATTTATTTAAATTCAATTAGCCAACATGTAGTAGTACATCATTAATTTTTGATGCAGCTCTCTTGTTTAGAAGTAGATTTTCAAAACCTGAAAATTCTTGTGTTACTTTTAAAATTTTTCTTTTAAAGGTGCCTTGCTTATTGCTCTACCCCTCAATGGAGTATGAGGGGTATGAGGGGTATGAGGAGTATGAGGGGTAACAGGTGCATCTAACACAGAGACTTGGGCGGGAAAGACATCTCCATTAATTGAATAGTTTCCTCCATGCCAGCTCCAATTTTATGGCAAAAACATCTTTTTAAAAGAAGGTGTTGATAAAACTTTGGGGCCATGGTATTATTTCCTGCTAAGTCTGGTACACAGAGCTCTCATCCTTAATAGCTTTATTGTGGAGGTATAAAAGTAATTGGCCTTTTCCATCCTGAAAAGCCCCAAATCTCCAGACTCCTGGTCAACTTGGATTGTAAACCACAGGCAGAGACTGCTTCAGGGATGCATTTTCTTCCATTTTTGTAGCATACTGGCTAGCTTTATCTTGGATTTCTACCCGTTCATTAGGATTTCGCTGAAATCCACAAGAAGCAGAAACACAGACCAAGATTCTATATTATGTATATATTTCCCCTAGCTCTACAGGCTCAGTGAATGCATGGTCTGTCTTGCGAAGTAGAGCATTACTATTTTTCCAAGTATATAATCACTGCATAACAAGAATTACTAATTTTCCAACCCGTGCTATCTGAGTCAGCAATTCCTATCGCCCAGCCAGTAGTCTAAAGCCACGTAGATGTTTGCTTCTGATACATTCAGCCTTCCACTTTCAGGTATCCAAATTAGGTGGATCTCTTGTTTAACAGAAATAGTGGCTTTCACAAGATAAATGTTTATTTCTCATAGAAAACACTAGAGGTGGGCAGTCCAGGCCTTCTCAGGGGAGGTTCTGCTCCATGAAATCCTTAGGGACTCAAGATCTTCCTGTCTTTTCCTTGTCCCCTGTCACTACAGAAGCTCCACAACAGAGAGGGATCTGTTCTGGTTTGCTTGGGACTTTCTGGTGGCACTGAAGGTCCCAGGTCCCGGGAAAACTGGTAGGGTTGGTTGCACTATTGTATTTCCATGACAACTGGATGTACCTCAGTTCCATTCTGATGCTCACCAGCCCAAGTTAGCATCAGAGCTCCCAACTTAAGGGCTCATTCTTCCCCCACTTTAGGCAGATGGTGTTCCCAGGCCATCCTGAGTTTCTGACCAGTCACTTACCAATCCAGGAGGTTCCCACAACACCTTGCAGATAGGATAACTGGCTCTCATGATCCACAGAACTCAAAGTTCTGAAAGTGAAATACTTACTATGGCACTTTTCTCCTGAAGGGAACACGCAGGAGGAAGTAGGAGGATCCCGAATGTGGGGCTTCCAGGCCCTTTCCCTGTGGAGTCAGGGTGTACTACCCACCCCCCATGTCAGTGTGGACGCCAGTCTGGAGGCTCCTTGGGGCTTCGAGTCCAGAGTTTTTTATTGGGTTTAGTTTACATAAGCACGATTGATTGAATCATTGGCCACAGGATTAAACTCAATATCCAGATCTCCCTCCCCTCCCCAGAGGGTAAGTGGCTGAAAGTCTCAGCTCACTAGTCCTTCTGGTGATTAGTCCCCCACCCCCATCCTGAATGATCTAGAGCTTACCTAGCGTCACTCATCTTGCATCAAAGAGCAGCTCTCGGGATGCCTGGGTGGCTCAGTTGGTTAAGCGGCTGCCTTCGGCTCAGGTCATGATCCCAGCATCCTGGGATCGAGTCCCACATCGGGCTCCTTGCTTGGCAGGGAGCCTGCTTCTCCCTCTGCCTCTGCCTGCCACTCTGTCTGCCTGTGCTCGCTTTCTCTCTCTCTCTCTAACTAATAAATAAAATCTTAAAAAAAAAAAAAAAGAGCGGCTCTCTATCACTCAGGACGGAACATCCCCAGGGTTTTTGAAGTTCTGTGCTTGGAACCCAGGACAGAGGCTAGGCAAGTTATTTATTACATCACAGCAAACCCACTGCCACCATGTATATATTTTGGTCAACAGGAAGGTGAAAAGCATCAAGGAGTCCGGTTGGGGACATGATCATAAAACTGTATGTATTACTTCTTTTCACAATCCATTGACCAGAACTTCAATCCTGGCCATTCTAACTGCAAGACGGGCTGGGAAATAGGGCCCGTATGGCCTGTATTCTGTAGCTATGTGCCTACCTAGAAATCAGAGGTTTAATTACTATAGGAAAGAAGGATATCTATGCATCTATCTTGCATAGATGTTGAGGTATATTTACTAGTCTGGACCACAGTTTTTTTTAAAAGATTTTATTTATTTATTAGAGAGAGTGTGCACAAGAGGGGTAGGGAGTGGCAAGGGGTAGAGGGAGAGGAAGCAGCTGACTCCCTGCTGAGCAGGGATCCCAATTCGGGGCTCCATTCCAGGATCCTGGGATTATGACTTGAGCCCAAGGCATATGCTTAATTGACTGAACTACCCAAGTGCCCCTAAACCACATATCTTTCTTTGATAATGTATTAAGCCTACACAGTTTCTTTGATGTCCTGCTTTAGCTCTAGCCAACAAGATTGGTGTGCAGTATTTTCATTGCTTCTCAGTTCTAAATATTTTATAATTTCCCTTGTGAAAATATCTCTTACCACTATGTTGATCAAAACTCTGTATGTTTTTCACAAAAAGTAGGATCCTATTGTACATGTTATCTTGCAAATTTCTTTCAAAAATGTAAAATGTCTTCCAAAAATTTTTTCATATAAGTACGTGTGACTCAGTGCACATTCTTAATTATTTAATTAAGATAAATTCTATGCATGGGATTGGTCCTTCAAAGACATGTTCTTTAAAAAATGAATGATTGCCACGATTGCCAGTATGACCCCCAGAGAGGACAAACCAGCTTTTACTCCCTTCAGTCTTATAGAACGGCACCCATTTCTTGCACCATCTTGAGCACTGCATATCATATTTTTATCTTTGCTGATGGTCAGGCTACCTCCTTTCCCTCGAGAACAGAGAGAAACTTGAAAATGTCCAGCAGCTGGCACAATAAAGCAGAAGGACATCCAGGAGTGGATCCTGACTCTCATTTCCTGCCCAGGATGGAGGGTGGAAAAATGACAAAGTCCAGCTGTGCCTCTCTTTCACAACCAGAATTTCAAATTCTAAAGTTCTTTTGCTCTGTCTAGCTCCAACTGGGCTGAAATTTTGTGGAAAAGATGTCCTTCTCCTGAGGAACGAATCACCCCTGCTAACATCTGTGTCTCACCTGGGACGCGGAGCTGGACAAACACTCTTTAGCCAAGTGTGTTGTCTTAGCTGGAAACTGGAGAACCATCAAGTCTCTCTTTTGCTGATGTGCAGCTCAGTTGGGTCCTCATCAATCTGGTCTCTGCCCAAATGCTTTTATGACTTCCCTTCCCAAGCTGGCAGCTCTGGGGCCACCCACCTATCCCAGTTAGGGTTATTGGTCCTTTGGAAGGAGAAATGTAGCCACTTACAGGCGGAAACCAAAATAACAATTGAACTTCTATACTCCTGATTCCATTTGAGCCTTGCACCACCCTGTGAGCTAAGAAGGATTATTGTTTCCCTTTTGTCGATGAGTGCACTGAGGGATAAAAAAGCCTAGGGAAATTTTGTTGGCTTACCCAGTCAGAAAGAGGCCTTCCCTGACTGCTTTTGCTGTGGAACCTGTGCGTTCTGCCAGTCACTATCAATATTACTCTATTTGAACATTACGGATCGCAGTGTATGATTTTGGTCTTCTTTACTGGTTTCCTTATTGTGGTGGACAGTCTCTGAGATGGCACCCAGGGATCCTCACCTCCCAGTATGTCTCTCATTACGTATCTCCTCCCACCCTGAATCATGCTGGTTTGTGCACCTACTGGAGTCTAGCAGAAATGACGTATGACTTTTCAAGGTCAAATGGGAGATAGCTTTGCCCTGCTTTGGGAAGCCATCTGCCTTGTCATAGGGATTCCCAAGCATCCCATGGAGAGGCCCACATGAAGAGTGACAGGGGCCTCCTACTCACAGCCAGTGTCAGCTTTCCAGCCACATAAACAAGCCATCTTGGAAATGGATCCGTCGACCCGGTCCAGATGACTGTCCCTGCAGTCTCCCAGGAGGCCTTCTAGCAGAATTGCCCTGTCAAGTGGCTCCTGATTTCCTGACCTCTCTGTGTCCCCCTTCGAGGTACTGGAATTGAGGTGTGAGATATAATGGATGTTTAATGTCATTGGAAGCAAGGAATGGGTAATTTGTTATGGGGCAATAGATAAGTAAGACACTATTTGTCTGTTTCTCCTGGTAGGACTAGATACTCTGCAAGGGCAGGGCTCATGTCTCTCTGATTCACTTGCCCTCACACCTGGAACAATGCCAAGCACATAACAGCAACTTCGTATTTAGTGGATAAATGAGTCCCTGAAAGTGGTGGCAAGAGGATTAAAATCTTTATGCTCTAGCCTCACCTTCCTGCCCTTTCTCACGATGCTTCTCTGTTGATTCTCTCTCCTCATCGAGGTTGAGCCACACAGCCCTACATGGCAGGGTGGGTGGGCTTTTTCCTGTTGCCTACACAGCAATTCATAGTTAATTAAACCTTTGCATAAACAGTAGAAGGAAGGATGTAGAAATAATGAGCTGACAGCCCAGTGTGTATTATGTGGGGCTGAGAAGAGAAGTTAATTTAGAGAAGAATTATGCACAGGCGGAAGAGAAGTCCATTAAAACAAACCAACTGTCTGGAAAGAGATAAAGCAAAAATGGATTCTGCATCCTGTGAAGTAAATGGCAAAGCTGCACATTCAGGGCGCTTTGGAATCCTCGGAGCTGAGCCCCACAATGAGTGGGAAAGGGGAATACCGGGTTACGTAGGCGGGAGTGCAGAGGGAGCTCCTCCAGTTCTGGTGGGGTGGGGTGTAAGATGTGTCTTGCTAGAGCATAGTTCTTGTTCTAGAATTGCTTTGTTCACAACCCTTGTGTCATGGGATTCCCCCAGAGAAGATTCTGAGCCAAGGACTAGAGTACAAGCCCTTCATTGGGAGGTGCAAGGAATATGAGTAGATGAGGAGGGAGATGATCTAAGGAAGGTAAGGCAGCAAATAAAGAATAAGTTACTAATCCCCTGGGGGAAATTTTGAGGGACCTCAAAAACCCCTTACCTCAGGTTTCTTTTAAAGGGTGAGGGAGCTGGGATAGTTATACCCCAGTACACATCATGGGGATATTAACTTTCAGACACCAGGTAGATCAGTTCATTGGCAAAGCCTGAAGGCAGGCTTCTGACAAAGATATAATTGTGGCCACTAGCAGTGAGGCTGGTTTGGACAGAAACAATAAGGGCACCTGGGGATTATGGCTACGGCATTGAAGAGAATTGGCTAGACCTTTCCTAAATCCTAAAGAATTTGCAAATTTGGTTCCTGGGCCCTCAGATTCCAAAGACCCCAGAGGCCTTCTTTGACTTTTTTTTTTCTTCTTCTAGAACTTCTTCATTACCCACCTCTGTCCCAATACCAAATCACTTCCCAGGTGCTGGCATTTCCCTTGTTATTTTTCGTATTCTCTCCACTCTTGTAACCTTAATTCATTTTACCTAAATCATTCATTCCACAGAGATTTATTTCCAGACCACTGATCCAGGTGCTGGGGACACGGTGTGCAAACAGATGTGGAGGGAACAGTCTGGGTTCCACCATCCGTAGTAACTCTTGAGCAAGCTCCCAGAAGAAACAAGTTGGAGTACAGGTTTACCCAAAGCCACTCAACTGTGCAGGGCTCCCCAAATTCATGCTATAGACTCAGAACATGCCAGAAGAGAACTAGCTCCTGAATTGGCCATTTTGTCAGAAGTACTGCAATAACCATGGTTTGGGGAAACCCAGTCTCTCCTTTTCCCAATCTGTCTGTAGCCCGAGCCTTCTTCCTCCTTTAATACTGAAATATTTATTGCTAAGAGATGCTACGATGATATTACCTTTCCAGGAACTTTATGGGGCAGATAGCCAATTAATATCTTAAAATAAAGCCCAATTCATAATGATATCTGTTGCTGCTACAATGGCTTAAACATTTTTTAAGTTCCCAGACTTTGTGGGGGGAGATATAGAAGCATCTATGATATATGCTGAAACTGAGAAGAAATTTTAAAAAATGTTGAATTTTTTAGAGACAAATTAACTCCCAATTAAACAGCCCATATGTATCAAAGGAAGAGGACAATGTTACATTCATTTATTCATTTAATGAAGAAATATTTATTGTGCACTTACATGCCAGGCCTATGCTAAGCCCTGAAAATCAGCACTCAACAAAGCAAAGGGGCATTAGAAAGGTTAACAGGGTCAGATCATCTAGGCTATGGCGAGGCTCTTGGATTTTATTCTTTATGAGATATTGTTTGGTTGATCATATTGGTGTTAATGACCCCGATGAATATTAATGATTCACATTAATGACCCCAATTCTTCACTCCTTCTTCTATCCATGATTGTTGCCATGTGACATAGCACTGCCTTTCCGTCTGATCCTGGGTTTGGCCATTGGGTTTCCATCTGATCCACTGGGTTTTACTTTGACTAATGGTATGTTAGCAAACAGGATTCAAGTGGAGGCTCACAACACACTTGCATGATCGGGCTTATTCATTCTTGCTCCTCTGCCTTGGTCATGAGAACCTGCTTGGGCTAGGGTGCAGGAGGGTGGAACCATGGGACGGTGCTGAGGCAATCCACGTTATCCCAGCATAGGCCATCCTAGACCAAACAATGTGCACCCAGCCCCCCATATGTTGAGTGAGCCCAACCAAGAGCGTCTGAGTCCAGCCCAATGCGCAGAACCCCACATAGTCTTGGTTCCATGCTCTTCCAGTTTGGTCTGCTAGCTACTGAAGCAATAGATAGCAGATACAGATGGGAAGTGCCTGGAAGGTTTTAAGCAGAGAGACATATGGTCTTATCAGTGTGTTCAACAGGGTCCTCTGGTTACAGCATAAATAGTAAGTTATCAAGTGGCAAGGATAGAATCCGGAAGTTTTAAAATTATTCAGATATCAATGGCAACCCTTGGGTGGACTCCTATACACATTGAGAGTTTCTTACCATTTTCACAAGAAAATGATAGTTTGTTTAGGGGATGTCCAAAACCTAGGAAAGAACATGACAGGATATCGAACACCTAAGCACACCCATTTTGGTTGTAATCTGTCTTTTTATCTGGGATAAATTTCTTGAACTGTTAAACACCAGTTCTTGGAGAAACCCTCCGTGACACCTCCAGATGAGGTTAGATCACCCTGTTATAAACCCTTCCCCCAGCATTTACCATAGTTGGGATGAAAAATTATGTAATTTGTTTACTATCTACCATATCTCACTGGGAGCTCCTGGAGGACAGAGACCATGCTGGCCTTCTTCTGTCCAAAAATTCTGACACAGCCTCTGGTACACAGAACCCGTTCAATAAAGATTTATGCTAATGATTTATTCTGACTCTTTCCTGGGACAAAATAGTTACATATTGATCAGAGTAGGCAAGGCAGCAGTAACAGCCAAATATGTGATGGAACACAAGAGAGTGTCTTTTTAAAAAATTTTATTTTAACTCCAGTGTAGTTAACACACAATGCTGTATTAGTTCCAAGTGTGCAGTATAGTGATTCGACGATTCCATGTATTACTCAGTACTCACCATGATAAGTGTATTCTTAATCCCCTTCACCTAGCTCACCCCTCCCCTCCCCACCTCCCTGCTGGAAACCATCTCTTCGTTCTTTAATGAAGAGTCTGTTTTTTTGGTTTCTCTCTTTTTTCCCCCGCTTTGTTTTTTTGTTTTGTTTCTTAAATACCACATATGAAATCATATGGTATTTGTCTTTCTCTGACTGGCTTATTTCACATATCCTTATACTTCTAGCTCAGCCATATTGCAAATGGCAAGATTTCATTTGTTTTGGGGTGCCTGGGTGGCTCAGTGGGTTAGGGCCTCTGCCTTCGGCTCGGGTCATGGTCCCGGGGTCCTGGGATCGAGCCCTGCGTTGGGCTCTCTGCTCGGCGGGGAGCCTGCTTCCTCCTTTCTCTCTCTCTGCCTGCCTTTCCGTCTACTTGTGATCTATGTCAGATAAATGAATAAAATCTTGAAAAAAAATGATTTCACTTGTTTTTATGCTTGAGTAATATTCCTTTGTGTGAGTATGTGTGTATACAGTATCTTGTGTATGCATGTATATATCTACATAAGAAATATATACTGTATCTCGTGTATATATGTAATGTATGCATATATATGTATGTATATATATGTGTGTGTATATATATCTATACATACAAAGATATATATATATCTATCTTTATCCATTCATCAACTGATGGACACCTGAGCTGCTTCCATAATTTGACTATTATAAATAAGGCTGCTATAAACCTAAGGGGACATGTACCCCTTCAAATTAGTGTTTTTGTATTCTTTGGATAAATATCCAGTAGCGTGATTACTACATGGTAGTTCTCTTTTCAACTTTTTGAGGACCCTCCATACTGTTTTCCACAGTGGCTGCTTCAGTCTGCATTCCCAGCAACAGTGCACGAGGGTTCCTTTTCCTCCACATCCTCGCCCGCACCCATTATTTGTGTTTTTACTTCAGCCACAAACTTACAATGTTTAAATTTTTAAAAAATAATCTAAAATATAGAGACAATTTGCAAAAATTGAACAAAAGATTCCTGTATATTCTTAAATTCTCCAATTGCTAACATTTTTCCATGTTTGCCTCATTATTCTTTCTCTTTCTGTCTCTCACCCTGCGTGCCTTTTCTGAACCATTTGACAGTGAGCTGCAGATACGGCTAACTACCTCTAAGTACTTCCGTGGGTACTTTCCCCAAACAGATACTCTTTTACATCAGCTCAATACAACTATAAATAAGGACATCAACACTGAGGCAGGAACACCACCCAGTCCACAGAACCATTCAGATCTTGCCTTGGGTAACTGTCCGTTACCAGCACCCTTGCTTTCTGGTCCAGGATTTACCCAGGATCCTGCACGGCCCGTACTAATCATGACTCTTTGCTCCTCTTCAGTCTGGATGAGTGCCTCAGTTTTTCCATCCTTCCGTGATCTTGGCATTTTTGAAATGTAGGGGCCAGATTTTTTCTAGAATGTTCCTCGGTTTGACTCTGAGGTTTCATGATTAAGTCCTGGGGATACAGTCATCTGTGTCTATGAAAAACTGAGTCCCCTCCCCAGGTGTCTCCAGTTCCAAATGAACTCCTCGCCTCCCTGTCCAGGAGGAGAAACCCGGCTCCGCTCCCCTTATGCTCAGCTGGTCACGTCTTTTCCCGATGCCCCTGCTTTAAGCAGTCTCCTGATTATGCAGACTGGCTCCCTGCCTTGACCCCACCCCCCATCAGCATCATGGGCTACGCCCTCCCCCATTTCACGCAGGCTTTGCTGGACAAACCCCCACACCCCTGCAGGCACGATGAACCCAGACCCTGATTTCTCTGTGACGTGCCATCTAAGTGAGCACCCTCCCGGATCCAGGCCACATGGCTCTTACTACTAAGTGTTCATTTTTTGCTCAAGTAACAGCCTTGGGCAAATAAAGAGTTCTCAGGTGTTGGAGGAGGTCATCGAGAGGACACAGGACACGACCACCCGTTGACCCCAGGGCAATCAGAGGCTCCTCCCCCTTCCCCTGTCTTTGGAATATAGCTCCGCCCACCATTCCCACAGTGGGAGTCACTTTCAAGAATGTAGCCTTGGGGGATCGAGGTGTTGTTGAGACTCTGGTGGGTACGTGTGACTGAGCCCTGTTAAGGCCTCCGTGAACTGTTAAGGTTCAGGTGGTCAGGCGCTGAGATCTGCTGGCTTCCGGACCCCAAGACAAGCATCACGTGTAAGTTCCCTTGCTTATTACACCAGCCACCTGCTGATGGGGAGCGGCCTCCTCCTTGGATCCCCCGCCCCCGGCCCTCCAGGTTTGGGCCAGTTTTGGATTTCACTCCACGCTCCCGAGGTGAGCCCCCAGAAGTTCCACATACAGCTTAGATCCGACAGGTGGGGTGACGGTATACCCCTCCCTCCCCAGCCTGAACTTCCCTGGCCATAGTCTCATTCCGATGAGAGAAGTTCTGCCCCTGTGAGCCTGATGTGTCTTGGAGGCCCCCATCACTTGTCCTTGCGAACTTGCTACTCAGTACTTCCCCTCACTGACTCCACGATCCCATGACTCCCCTGTCCTGTCACGGACGGCTGCCTTGGGAATTGGCTTTTTATTTTCTCTCGCAGGCTCAAGGGGCGAGGAAGAGTAATGAGGGATTTGGCATCCCAGAGTTTTCCGTTCAAATCCTAGCCTCGATGCTTACTGGCTGTGAGACTCTGGGTGAGTAACTTCACTTTGCTGGACCTTGTTTCCCTCCCCGTAGAACCAGTCCTCCCTCCCGGGGTCGTGGTGCGGCTCGCATAACCGGGTACCTGGAGCAGGCTTCATGTGGTTCTTGGCACGCACTGAGCACTCAGGTGGGAGCACTTACGAGTCCCACTCCTTTTTCAGCCCACTTTTTTTTTTTGAAAGTTGTATTTAAGTAATCGCTACACCCGATGTGGGGCTCGAACTCATAACTCCGAGATCAAGAGTTGGAGGCTCTGCTGGCAGAGCCATCCAGGTGCCTCTGGTTCACTTGATCTGGAATGTGCTGTCCACATAGTAAGCATTTTAACATGTTCTCCAAGTGCAGTGGATTAAAAGTTATGCTGGAAGCCACCTCCTAACTACCTCTGGCTGGCAGTAAAGGACCTTTACTGTTCACGCCCATGGCACCCGTGAGCGTGCACTCACGGGGACACGGGCGGACACCTGCTCCAGGCTCCTCTCATCCACGTCCCACCTGCAGGCCTCCCGGGCTTCAGCTGTGAGCAGTGGAGTGGGCGTTTCTAGGGCTTCCTTGCAGGGCCAGCTCCGGACATGAAGGCTCTTCTAATTCAGCTTCAGGCAATGAAGAGGCCCCGGTTGTCCATCCAGAGGGCTGGCTCCTTCTAAGGGAGGTCTTTGGGGAAGCAGAAGAGGGCTCAGGCAGGGGCAGAACCTTCCAACTGGGCAGACCACTATTGCCCAGCAGGACTGCGCTCTGGCAGGTCCCAAAGAGGTTGTCAAAACTCCCTCTGAACTGGGAAGGGAACACAGTGTTTCCCAACAACCAGCCCACTATGTGGGTCCCCCCGCCCCCACCAGGCTCCCTCCTTAGTACTGGTGTCTGTGTCTCCCCTTCCTGTCCACCACCCTTAACCTGGGGGTGGTGCTGAGAGGGCGTGGTGAGCACCAGCCCCTGCTGCAGGTTGTCGGCATGTGCTGGCTTGTACTAGAAGTCTCCAGGGCCCTCCGATGTTGCCCAGGAGCTGTCCAGAGATTGTGCGCTGATTAGCAGACCATGTACTCTTTACCTGGGCTGGCTTCCTCGGGTTTGAGAGGGGAAGCCCAGGACCACTGGATTTGGTCCTGGATTACTAGTGCGGTTTGGGCTGACGGCTTTTCTTCCATGTGGGGGCTTCTGTGCAGAGAGAGCTACCAGCAAATTAACCTCATAGGCTGACCTGAAATTGCCTTGGCCACTGACATTTATAATGGAGCTGACTGCGAAGGCAAGACCTTGTTGCCTTGGGTCCTGTTGCTATGGAAACCAGGGTTCTGCTCTCCCTCTGGCTCCCTGGAGTTAGGAAGTATCCCCTGGGAGCAGAGGGGCCAAGGTGGACAGGGGTGTGGGTAAGAAGGTAGGAAACAGGAGATTTGGGAGGTGAGTTTAGGAGATAGGATGGGAAAAATCCCACTAACTGAGGTGGGGACTGGGTCCCCATTCTTAGCTGGGCTCAGAATTGAGTCCCAGGAACCTTTCCTTCTGGAAACACTCCCTGCCCCGGGGCTTCAGAACAGTGTCTTGGTTTTCCCTTAGCTGAAATCATCAGTTTCACTTAGCCAAGGAAACTCCTAGCAGAATGGGGTCCTGGCTGACTTCCACTCTCAGATAAGCCCTCAGGCAACATAGACCAACCGGAAGACTTGAGGGAGTTCTCTTCTGACTTGTACTAATTTGGACCTCTCTGGGCCTCTTTCCTTCCATGAAAAGTGGCATGAATGATAAGATTCTTCCCATTTACCTCTAAGGCTCTTGTGGAGGTGAAAATACTTTATATAAACTTTGCTGCCTTCAGACCCCGGAGGCTTGGTGACTCTTCAGGAAACTCTGGCTCGTGGTGGCCGCCGCCCCTGCTGGGAATCCAGGTACCTAATCTGGAGACCCAAGCCTGGCTTGATGCCTCTTTCATTCTGCGTCCCTGTCTCTTTCTCCGTGTTTTTGTGGGCCACCTTCTCTACCCCCAACTAAACTCTCAGCTCTGTCCAACGGGGGGGGGGGGGGGGGGACCACAGCTGCAGGAACTCATGAGATGGGTTCCCTCCCCCTTCTGTGCACCCCCTGCTTTCCTGCCCTGAACCCTTTCTGGGCTAGCACCAAAGCTGATCCCTAGTAGGAATGCAATAATTATGACTTACATACATGGCACTTAAAAATCTAACCAATATTTATCATTATCTCAATGTCTCCCTCCCAGGAGAGGACCCTGAGACAAAGATTCTGGGGCAGGTGGTGTTTATTGGGAGTTGATGCCAGGAAGCACCAGTAGGGGAGGCGAAGTGGGTCGGGGAGGGAAGGTAGTAAACAGTGTGTGGTCAAGAAAGCACCATAGGAACACTGGGGGCTGGTGTAGATCATGCCTCAGCATTACCCCACCCAAGGAACAAGGGAGCCAGGGTAGACCTCTCTCTCAGTAGCCCCCAGTGTTGGAGGTCATCAAGAGGATGTGAGCATTGGTTGACCCTAGACCTGGACCAGACAATGGGAGTTTCCACGTGCCCTCTCCATTCTTGGAGTGTATGTTCTACCTACCCTTCCCATGGTGGGAGCCCTTTTGAAGGACAGAACCTTGAGGGAGCAATGTGTTGTTGAAACCAGCTGGAGGGCATAAATGATGGAGCCCCACTAAGCTCTGTCAATGATCAAGATTTGGCAGGCGGGGGCTGGCCTCGTGGCTGCCCGGGATAAGCCTGCTGTGTAAGTTCCCTTGCTTTGTGAACCTGCCACTTACCCACCCGAGTGGCCTCTTCTCTTGGTCTCTTCCTGCCCTCTGTTCATGGGTGGCCAGTTTTAGATTTCCTCTGGGAAGCTCCTGAGTTCTCAGTCCAACAGGTTGAAGGCTCTTGGGGACATTAAGTCCCCGGGTGAGGCGCTGTAGTGCATAAAAAGAATTACCATCACCTGACCATCAGAAGCACGTGATGGTGCTGGTGGTGGGCAATGTCTGTTAGACATTCGATTCCTGGGTGGCTCAGTCGGTTAAGCATCTGCCTTCGGCTTGGGTCATGAGCTCAGGATCCTGGGATTGAGGGTCTCGTCGGGCTCCCTGCTCAGCAGGAAGCCTGCTTCTCACTCTCCATCTATCTTCTACTCACGTTCTCTCTCTCTCTCTCTCTTTCAAATAAATAAAATCTTAAAAAAAATTCAGATTCAGGCCTCTACTTGGAAGAGTCTAGCTTGGTAGGCATTTTAGCCTAGAGGATTTAAAAATAGGGCTTCGTAAATGTGCAATTCAAACAAAATATTTTGAAACCTCTAACTTTAAACAAAATAACTTTCTAGGGAAACTTCCAAGGGAAGCTGATTTCAAAAAATGTGTGTAACAGAGCAGCCCAAAGGTCAGTGTGTCAGATGCACAGCTGTTTACTTAGCTCACAATATGCAGGGATGCAGGGCCGCCCTGGGTGTTTCTTCTGGTCTCCGCTGGGCTCAGTCCTGTGCCTGCCAGGTTGGCGGGAAGCTGGCTAATGCCAAGTGACTTCAGCTGGGATGGCTGCTCTTGTTTGACATGGTCTTTCCTCTCCCAGCAGGCTGGCCTAGGCTGTTCCCCTGGTGCCTGGGTAGGGTTTTGAAAAAGGAGCTGTGAAGGTTTCTTAAGCTGGGCTTGGAATTGGCACAGCATCATTTCTGCCCCATGTTTTGTTAGCTTTTTAAATGAAAAGCTTTGTTTCAAGACTACATTGTAGAGTCACACGCCATGGTAAGAAGGAAGAGTGATCCTGTGTACCCTTGACCCTGTTTCCTCCCGCGGTGTTCCCTTAGGAAACTGTGGTCTAACACACCACAGCCAGGACCCAAGTATTGATCTGGTCAAGACAGAGAACATGTCCATCGCCACAAAGATGGTCCATTTTATAATCATACCTATTTCTTTCCTTTCTCATCCTCTCCTCCATCCCAGAAAACCACTTATCTATGGTCTGTTTCTATGATTTTGTCCTTTTAAGAATGTTGTATAAACAGGATTGTTCTTGGGTCTCTTTGGGATTGATTTGCCCTGCTCAGCGTAATTCTCTGAAGATCAGCCCAGGTCATCGCATGGATTAGTAGTAGTTCATTACTGTTGCACAGTATTGCATGATGCAGATGGACCCCAGTTTGTGGAACTCTCAGCCCACTGAAAGACGTTTCGGTTGCTTCTATTCGTTGGCCATTATGAGTACACACCTCTATAAACATCGTATATAGATGTTTGCATGAATGTTGAGTTCTCGTTTCTCTTGGATAAACCTGCAGGAGCATAATCCTTGGGTTGTATGGCGCGGCTGTGTTTAGATTATTTTTTGGAGGAGAAACTGCTAACTTGTTTTCCAGAGTGGCCGGATCATTTTACATTCCCTCCAGTAGTATGTGAGTGATCCTGGTTCTTGACCTCCTCCCCAGAATCTGGCAGTGTCACTTCAAAAAAATTGAGTCATTCCAATAGATGTGCAGTGATATTACGATTTTAATTTGTGGTTCCCTAATGGCTAATAATGTTAAACATCTTTTTATGGTCTTATAATCGCCTATATTTCTTCTTAGTGAAATGTCTTTTCATGTCCTCTGCCCATTTGCTAATAATATCTGCCCATTTCTAATAGTATTGTCTTTTTTTTCCTTCCTTTACTATTGATTTTGAAAGAATTCTTTGTGTATGGACATGTGTACATATATACACACACATATATGTATATACATGTATATACGTATGTATTCTAGATAGTATTCCTCTGTTGGCTATGTGTTTTGCAAATATTTTCTCCCATCCTGTAATTTGTGTTTTCATCCTTTTCACTTGGTCTTTCACAGAGCAGAAGCACTTAATTTCAATGGAGTCCAGTCTATCAATATTTCTTTTTTGTGGACCATGCTTTAATGTCAAATCTAAGAATTCTGCGTATCTGTGGAGCCAGAAGATTTTCTTCTATGAAAATTTTATAGTTTTTATGATTTCTATTAAATAAGTCTGTTCTCCATTTTAAGTTAATTTTCATCTAAGTTGTGAGAATTAGGTCACGATTCATTTTTCTCTTGCCTATGAATCCACAATTGCTCCAGAATAATCTGTTGAAAATTTGCACTTTGTCAAAACTCAGTTGGCCAGGGGCGCCTGGGTGGCTCAGTGGGTTAAAGCCTCTGCCTTTGGCTCGGGTCATGATCTCAGGGTCTTGGGATGGAGCCCCTCATTGGGCTCTCTGCTCAGCGGGGAGCCTGCTTCCCCCTCTTTCTCTGCCTACTTGTGATCTCTGTCGAATAAATAAAATCTTAAAAAAAAAATCAGTTGGGCATATTTGTATGGGTCTGTTTGGGACTTCCTTGTTCTAATATCTGATCTGTTTCATTTACCCTTCTGCCCATTCTACACTATAGTGATGACTGTAACTAATGTCTTGAAGTTGCATACGAGTTGATCCCACTTTAGTCTTTTTCAAGATGTTTTAGTTATTATGCCTTTGCATTTTCATATAAATCTTAGAATAATTTTATCTATGTACACAAAAAATCTTGATGGGATTTTGATAGTAATTGCATTAAACCTGTATATCAATTTGAGGACAATTAAGTTTTACAATGTTGAGTTTTCCAACCCAACACATGTTTTTCCATTTCTTTCGATCTTGATTTTCTTCATCAGGGCTTTGTAGTTTTTAATCATACAAGTTCTGTTCATGTTTTTAAAATTTTCCTTCAACCATCAAACATAATCAGGAAACTCACAAGAAGGAAAGTCTATTGTAATTCTCCACATTCTTCCTTTCTGATGTGCCAAGGTTCCCTTTTTAATTATTTCATTTCTATTTCTAGAACTTTCCTTAGCTGTTATTTTTGGGTAGTTCTGGTGAGAAATTCTTACTTTTCCTTCATCTGAGAAGTTTTGATTTCTCCTTCATTCTTAAAGTATGTTTCCAACGGATAGAACATCTTTCAGTGCTTGAAAAATGGGTCATTTTCTTCTGGCTTACTTTGTTTCTAATGAGAAATTTGCCAGCATTAAAATTATTCAGGATTTGCTCAACTTCTTGAATCTGCAAGCTTCCATCTTTTACCATATTTGGAAAGTTTTGTTTTTGTTTTAATATTTTATTTCTATTAAAGATTTGATTTACTCATTTGCCAGAGAGAGAGAGAAAGAGAGAGCGAGCACACAAGCAGGGGGAGGGGTAGGCAGAGGGAGAAGATTTCCTACTGAACAAGGAACCCATTGCAGGACTTGGTCCCAGGACTCTGGAATCATAACCTGAGCTGAAGGCAGATGCTTAACTGACTGAGCCACCAGGTGTCCCCATATTTGGAAAGTTTTCAGCTGTTATTTCTCTGAGTACTTTTTTGGCCTTCCTCTTTCTCTTCTCTTTTCTGGACTCAACACAAATGTTAGATCTTTTGTTAACGTACCCAAAGTCTCTGAGCCTTCCATTTTTTTTCTCAGCTTATTTGTTTCTCTGTTGTCCAGATTTGGTAATTTCTACTTTTATGCTTTTCAGTCCACTAATTCTTTTTCTTTTATTCTGCTGTTGAGACCATCTATTGAGTTGTTAAAACTTGAATTATTGTATTTTTCAGTTCTAAAACCTCCATTCAGTTCATCTTTCTTTTTTTTCTAAGACTTGTATTTTTTCCATTTGTTTCATATCTGTTCATAATTGCTCATAGAAGCATTTTCATTATGGTTGCTTTAATTTTTTTTTTTTTAAATCTGGGGTGCCTGGGTGGCTCAGTCATTTAAGCATCAGACTCTTGATTTCAGCTTAGGTCATGATCTCAGGACCCTGGGATGGAGCCCTGAATTTGGACTTCCTGCTCAGTGGGGAGTCTGCTTGAGCATTCCCCACCCCCAACCCATCTCCACCTGCTTGTATGCATGTGCACACACACTCTTTAAAAATAAGTAAATCTTAAAAATTTAAAAATAAGTAAATCTTAAAATTCTTATTGACTAATTTTTCTACCTCTTCTTTTATCATTGGCATCTTTTTTTTTTTTCATTTAGATTCCTGGTTTTTGCTATGATTTATTTTGTATTGAAACCAGGACATTTTGGGTATTAGGAGATTCTGGATCTTATTCAGCTCTGTTTTAGCTGGCTTTTTCTGATACCTTCCCATTAAGGGGAGGGAGGATGCTGCCTTATTAATAGTAGGTGGGGGTTGACCTCTAGATTCCCACTTAGACTTTGTTGACACCTGAGTTCTTCTCCAACATTCTTTTGATTGTACAAGTTACAAGACCAATCTAGATTTTAAGAATAAAAGAGTAGACTCTACCTCTTGATGGTAGAGCTTGAAATTCATTGAAAAAGGACGTGGACACAAGGAGGGAAATAATTGTGGTCACTTGCTTTAATGAGTATGGCTAGTAGTAGATAATATTGGGAAGCAGCTACCAAAAGAATAGCTTTGGTTTGGGAATAGTTGATCTTAAGTTATTTCTTCTGTCAATGACTTCATAGCAGGGGATTATAAGTACTTACTATGTGACAACAAAATCATGTTATCAATTTCTAAGAGAATGTTTCTTTCTTTCTTTCTTTTTTTTGGGGTGGGGCTCTGTAGCTGGTAGATCTATGTCGATCTTACCCAAAGGCATATTTGAGTTATTAAAATATCAGTTAAAAAGAAAGGTGGCTAGAGCATTTCCTGTTTTTTTTTCTCCCACTGAAAATTATCATCTGAGCTGTCATGACTTTATTGACCCCGACTGTCACACAGTATTAAGGACTGCTTCTACATGAGCTTAAATAACCAGGGATGAATATTGATCTTATGTAGCCCATGACCCATTTCTGTCTACAGAAGAAAAGACAGTGAAAACTGCAATCATGTGTTCTTTGACCAGAGTTCTCTGTAAGATTGTCTTACCCATAGTAGAATAAGTAGGCTCAGTGATTATGTCTCATAGAATACTGGCTGCAAAGATGGGAGGGGCCCATCCCTGAAAGATGGTAAAAGTAAAGCAGATTGCGTTGGTTAGAAAATCTAACTCTTACCAGTCTCAAATGGTCCTGGAAGTAAAAGATATTTGGCACGAATTTTTCAGAGTTTGAACTTTAATTTTTTTAAAGGTTTTTATTTATTTGACAGACAGATCACAAGTAGGCAGAGAGGCAGAGAGAGAGAGATGAGGAAGCAGGCTCTCCGCGGAGCAGAGAGCCCGATGCAGGGCTCGATCCCAGGACCCTGAGATCGTGACCTGAGCCGAAGGCAGAGGCCTTAACCCACTGAGCCACTCAGGCGCCCCCAGAGTTTGAACTTTTAAACATATTTTATTTTTGAAGGAATGTCATGAAGAGACAGGTAGCAAGAAGACCTGGGTGAAAAGTTCAAGGCACTTGCCTTTGTTTTTATTTTTATTTTTTAAAAAGATTTTATTGATTTGACAGAGCGAGAGTTCACAAGGAAGCAGAGAGAGAGGGGGAAGCAGGTTCCCTGCTGAGCAGAGAGCCCGATGGAGGGCTAGATCCCAGGACCCTGAGACCATGACCTGAGCTGAAGGCAGAGGCTTAACCCACTGAGACACCCAGGTGACCCTTGACTTTGTTTTTAAAGGAAAACCTGAACCATTGTTCCAGCTTTCATATTTCCTTGCATTGGAATCCTGGCTTGCTTGGGTCACTGTGACCCAGCTTCCTCACTGTGGCCCTTAGGGGCTCCTGTGATTTTTTTTTTCTCCCCAGATCTATATCTCATCCCTTCCCTATACACATGCACTTCATGAATGTTTTCTTATACCTTGGAATGTTCTTCCTCTACTTGTCTCCTTTGCTACCTATTACTCACTTTCAAGACTCTATTCATGAGTCGTACCCTGATGCAGCCTTACTGACCCATGGTGCAGAATTAACCCCCTTGTTCTTTGCATCCCACATTCTGATTTTCCATGGTTTCTCCTAGAAGACTGTATACTTTCCCATTTCATTGCTCATGTCCCCTTCTACAAAGTGAACGTTTCTAGGGCAGGGATGGGGTCCTCTCCATGTGCCTAACACAGTGATGGCCACCCATTTATCAACCTGCTGGGGATCTCTTGGCCTTGATACAGTTTTCTCTGCAGCAGATCTGGACCCTCCACTACACAGCATCTGGGAACTGCTCCTTGTAGTTCCTGTTCCATCTTGGGCTTCACAGTCAACCTTCCTTCATTCCAGTCTGCCTTCCAAGAAGGGGCATGTGCCTTTTAACTTGTAGCGAAGCCCTGCACACATTCTTAATACATTCTCCAGATCAATTCCTGGACGGGGAATTACTGGTTCAAAGTGTATGATGAATTTTACAGATTTTGAAATGTATTGTCAAATTGCCCTCCAGAAATGTTCACGCTTTCCTTTCCTTGAACACTTGCTATCACTCAGTGTTATCATTAAGGAAAAAAAAACCTCTTTTCCAATTTGGTAGGCAAAACAATGTTCTCTTATTTTTATGTACCTAAATTTCCATTAGCAGGATTTCCCAGAGGATCAACAGACATTTATGTAAATGCCTCCCGATTTTTCCAGGACATCTCTGAGTTCCATGGGGCAGCTGAAGATTGGGTTTCCTACCAAGTTCAGTCTGTGTGCCCAGTTCTGTCTTAACCCTCCGCTCATTCTTAAACTGTCACGCACTGTTGGAGGATCTCTTCCCCTGTGTTCGTGGTCTTCTTAGACTGGGATACTAGGAATTCCTCCATGTTCTGCTACCCTCCTTTACCTAGTCTGCTCTGGGCTGAGCTCTCTTCTCTTGTTCGGTATTAGGAGGAGATTAGAAGTGGCCTCCACAGGTGGCGAACAGAGCAATAACTATAACTGGGAAAACAAGCAAGATCAATATCTAATCCTGTGCAGCCAGCCAACCCTTTCAAAGCCTCATCTGTATTGATTTCTGTGGGTGACACTTCCCTTTCTTGGGTAATCAGTCCCTTTGCTCAGTGGGGGAACAAATGAACGTACTTATTCTGGCTTTTGTAGGAGCAGGGATGGCTGCTTAACTTTGAGCTGCTGGAGAGGAGAGAGGGAGGACCAGGGGGGCCTCCTTTGGACTAAATTCTCTGTTCAATGGCTTTGGTGACCTGGATCTTTATCTGGCCTCACCCTTGTTGAAAAGCTCACATGCCCTGGGGGGAGGGAGGAACATCAGAGGGATGTGGCTTAGCAGGAACATGGTGAGCAAAAGTTTAGAGAGTTCTGTGGAAGAGAATGAACTTGATTACATGCCCATTGGCATTTCCAGTGAGGTCAGCATTAGGCTTTTCATTCTACAGATGAAGAGCTCGGTTCAGGGAAGACAGGTTACTCACCCCAAGTCACACAGCTGGTCGTGTGAAAATCTGAACCCAGATCTGAAGGACACGAAAGTTACTACCCAATCCTGTATCCTACACTCTTAATCTGAGGACCTAAAATCTAAAGTCATGTCAAAAACTATCCGGATGAAATATTTCTGCGGTACTGACAAGACCCTAGTGATTTTTAAGTTAGGGGCAAGGGGACATGTCCTCGAGTATCTGAAGGACTGTGATACGAAAGAGAAGGCAGATTTTTGTTGTTGTTGCATCAAAGGGCAAAAGTAGGAGAGTGGAATTTACAGGGCGGCAAATAATGATTTCACAGAAGGAAACACTTTCTAAGCAGCTGTAGATTTTTAAATTTAAATTCAAGTTAGTTAACATGTAGTGTATTATTAGTTTCTGAGGTAGAATTTAGTGATTCTTCAGTTGCATGTAACATCTGGTGCTCATTCCATCCTCAATGCCCATCACCCAGTTACTCCATCCCCTCACCCGCCTCCCCACCAGCCACCCTCAGTTTGTTCCCTAGAGTGAAGAGTCTCTCTGTTTGCCTCTCTTTTCTTTATTTTATTTTTCTTTCCCTTCCCCTCTGTTCCTCTGTTTTGTTTCTTAAATTCCACATAAGAATGAAATCATATGGTATTTTTCTGATTGACTTAGCATAATACCCTCTAGTTCCATCCATGTCGCCGCAAATGGCAAGAGTTCATTCTTTTTGATGGCTGAGTAGTATTCCCTTATCTCTATTAATGTGTATATATGTATATGTGTGAGTGTGTGTATGTGTGTATGGACATATGTGCGTGTGTATATAGCTGTAGATTAAAAAAAAAAAAAAGGAATGGGTGCCCTAAGAGCTTCCCTAACATGGAGGCATGTTTTGCAGAACTCTGTAGTTTTAACAAAGACGTTCCTTTATCCTGGGGTGCATGGTGAACTCCTTCTCATCCTTTAAGATTCAGGGCAAAAGCCATCCATCCATCCTCTGTCCGTCCATCCATCTGTCTATCCAAAAGTATTCACTGAATACCTACTATGTGGCAGGGACTGTGTTAGAAACTGAGGATCCATGATGGAAACAGACCCAGTCCCCGGACTCACGTACTTTATGTTTTACAGTAAATCTCTCTGTGGCTTTGTTGGACACCTGCCTACACGAAAGCTCTCCACTGTGCTCCCATTTCCAAATGCCTGAGGTTTCCTCTGGCAGCTAGAGCCTGCTCCACTGGAAAAGCTCAGCAGCCCAGAAGAGCTAGAGAATTAGCCCCTTCTGGGAGACCCCTTCACTGGCACCTAATGGGAATTTGTATATTAAACACTCGGTATCCCTCATCCTCCAGGTGTGCTCTACATTGACTCCCAGAGTTTCCCACTATGAGCAAGATCTGGTTGCCTACCATGAACCTGGTTGATAATACACCAGACATTGGCTGCCTCTCCCCCCCCTCACTTTCCCACTTCCCCATTGGAGTTTCGTGAGATCACCTCCCAAATAAATTCCTTGCCCTTGCATCTTCTCAGCGTCTACTTCTGGGAGAACATAAGCTAAGATGCTATTGATGGGTCCTAGAGGTTAGGAGGAGAAGAATCCCATGAATATAACCATATCGATAGAGGCAGTGGTCATTGCACCCAAGGCATGAATGTGGTACAAGATTTTGCGGAGGTGATGATGTATTTTGTATTTTAGTTTCATTAGTAGGAAAATGTGCATGCAAGATGGTTTTCCTATTCCCTTGATACCATAAAGAGAGAGCAAGCCCACCCAACGAGACGAAGGTGGACAGATCAGGGAATCAACATTTACTTTGGTGTCTGGCTGTCTTCTAGAATGGGAGCTCCGTGGGGGCAGTGATCATATTTTCTTTGCTGCTGTAATTCATGGACATGCAAAGCCCTAGATTCGGAATAGGCAGCAGCGTGTGGAATTGACTTGTAAATTCAAGTAGTCTCTTTATGAGTTGCAGTCTCCACCATATTTAACGAGAACAACTGCCGCAACCATCACCTCAAAAATCTGTAGGTGATTTTTCATGGACGATGCACTGTGGTTGGTGCTCTGTGTACATTCTCTCAGTTAATACTCCCAGTGTCTCTGTGAGGTGGTTCCTGGGGCAGATACTGGTCATGCCTCATCCTCCCTCCCCATGGCCCACCTGAATTCGCCTGCAGCTCAGATTCCTGTCAGTGAAAAGAATCTTTACTTCAGGTGCCCAAGGGCATTACCTGTCACCATGGAAACTTGGCCAACTGCACATAGAAAAGCCTGAAAGTAGAAGTTAAGATCTTGGGGCAGGGAGTGGGGGTAGCCCTCAGCCAGGGAGAAAGTGGAGTCAGCAGGTAATCTGTCCCAGATTCTGGCTTGTGTGAAGTTTCTGGGGGGCACATTTTGTACCATTGGTCAGAGCTCCCCTTGTGGGATTGAGCTCCAGTGGCCCACAGCAATGACCTTCCCATAAGCGCTAGCTCAGCTCGCTTTCATCTCGGTCTTTCACAGAATCACCAGCTTCCAAGTCCTTATCTCATGGTCCACCGTGAGGAAACTAAGCTAACCATCCTTTTACAGTGAAGAAAATGGATATTTAGAGAGGTCAAGCGGCTTGATTATGGTTGCTGAGTGAATAAGCGGGAGACCCGGGGTGCCTGGGTGGCTCAGTGGGTTAAGCCTCTGCCTTCGGCTCAGGTCGTGATCCCAGGGTCTTGGGATCGAGTCCCACATTGGGCTCTCTGCTCAGTGGGGAGCCTGCTTCCCTTCCTCTCTCTCTGCCTGCTTCTCTGCCCACTTGTGATCTCTCTCTCTGTCAAATAAGTAAAATCTTCAGGGAAAAAAAAGAATGAGGAGACCCAAGATTTGAACTATATTTTCTGAATATGATCATTCAGTTCTATGGTATAGCTCGAAATGAAGACAAAAATTGTATTCATTCATAAGCACCCACTATGTGCCAGGCTTTCCCTTGAGTACTAGAAGTAGTGAAGAGGGGTAATGTCCAATTCCCAAGCAGATTAGAGGCTCGCAGGAGATTGTCTTAGTCACTCAGGCTGTTATAACAAAATACCATAGCCTGGTTGGCTTAAACAATAAACCTTTACTTCTCTCAGTTCCAGAGGCTGGGAAGTCCAAGGTCAGGGTGCAGGCAGATTCAGTTTCTGTTGAAGGCTCCCTTTTTTTAGCTTTCAGATGGCTGCCTTCTCACTAATGTGCTCACATGGTCTTTCCTCTGTGTGTGTGTGCAGAGAGAGACAGAGCGAGAACGAGCGAGCGAGCTAGCTCTCATGTCCTAAAAGGGCAGAAATAGTCCAGTTCAGTAACTCAAGAGCACCGTGGAAAACTCAATGATATGATTACTAATCCGCTCTCTAAGAGCAATAACTTGGTAATTATATTTTCATACATTCATTAAGCATTTAAACTTAATTCTTATACACAATGGGGCCATAACAAGGCAGTGTTTGTTGGTTCATTCTGTATTCAGTTTCCGAAGATGTTAACTGGCATTGAATAGTTTGGTAATTGATCTATGTCCTCCTAAATTATTGGTACAACCTTCAGTGGAGGAAAGGGAAAGTATTTCTGGAAGCCCAGTGCACCATCAGTGTTTAATTTCTATCCATTATGGATAAAAATTAGGTCACTCTAAATGGTCACAAGCAGTCTAGAGAAATAGCTGTATTCTCACCTTTTCATGAAATAGTATCGAAGGTCTTGGGGGGGGTAGCTCACTGGTCTTCACAACAGCTCTTCTGGTTATTATATAGTATTTGTCATTTTCCGTCTTTCTTGTCTGTGCTCACTGTGATGTCCCCAACATCACTGATGATGCCCAGAGGTCACAGACATCATGGCCTCTAAGCCCTTCATGCTGCTGCCTGCTGATGCGTTGTTGGTGCTTAAACCTGGGGACTAGGGCACAGAGCCAGCGTCTTTCTTCTCCAGCTGCCACTGTAGCTGACAACTTGCATCCTCCACACCCCTGTCTCTTTCAGGAGCCTTGTCTGCCTGCTCCTGACTGACAAGGCAAGCTTCCATGGGGGGAACACTTTTCTATTTGAAGAGCAAACTCCACGTGTCCCTTCATCTGTAGAGTGGGGCTACTGGTAGGTTCGACCTTAAGAGCTGTAGCAGACACTCTGTGTGTTCTGCCCACATCTCTCTCGCTTATTTCTGGGCGTGCTGGCCTCACTTTTCATTGCCCGCACCTGGATTTCTTCTCCTGGGGGCTCTCTGTTGCTGCCAAAGACATTAGCATGACTGCGTGAAATGCCAAGGAACCAATGTTCCCCGAGACCGGCTTTCAGTCAGTGACTAAAGGGAGTAGTTGTATAAATATCCCAGCTCCTTCACTCTTTGATTGGGTGGCTGATGTGCCTCATCTAGACCGTACCCCGGGGCTCCCTGCTGGTAAGGAAATCCAGTTGCCCATGATGGTAACTGCAACAGTACACTCTTTTCTGACTTCTTCCCTCTCTGTCTCATTTCTCCACTCCAACCATCCCTCCAGCTTTTCTGGCAATCCCCTCTTTTTTTTTTTTTTTAAGTTTTTATTTATTTATTTGCCAGAGAGAGAGAGAGCGAGCGAGAGTGAGCACAGGCAGACAGAGAGGCAGGCAGAGGCAGAGGGAGAAGCAGGCTCCCTGCCGAGCAAGGAGCCCGATGTGGGACTCCATCCCAGGATGCCGGGATCATGACCTGAGCCGAAGGCAGCTGCTTAACCAACTGAGCCACCCAGGCGTCCCTGGCAATCACCTCTTAAATAAACACTTGCATTCAAATTTTTGCCTCTGGTTCTGCTCCTTCCCAGCTAAGACCTAGGGTTGTCATAAAGATCAAATAACATACGCACACATACCTTGTTGTACTGTGTATGGCCATATTTGTCGCCATTGAATATTCTGTTGGATACGTATATGGAAATCTTACGGTTTTACCTGTTACTATTTCTTTGAAGCCTAGTTCTCTACTTTTGTGGTTCCTGAATTCAACCTCCCCCTTACCTCAACTTACTTAGCAATTCCCATAGTTAAATAATTCAGAACCCACTCATTCCTGGTTTTCTTCTGATAAAAGTTTATGATTTTCCAAAGTCAGTGTCCTGTGGTTCGTGTGAGGGTCTCTAACGAAACATTCAAGCATTTAATATGGCTTGCCCCCCAATTAACATACAGCATGCATATCCTGGGAGCAGTGGCTGTATGTCCGCACTGAAGACATGAACTGGGGGTCATCCCCTCATGTCTGGCCGTGGTTTCTGTTTGCACAAGGACCTGATCAGCGCGTGCTTGTCCCAACTGTGTCGGGGTGACCCGCACATTGCCATGGGGGTTTAGATGCCTTACAACTGGACTTTGATCTTTATGTCATGAGTTCAAGCTGAGGGTCCACAGGCTAACAGTAGGTGGGAGACGTATTTTGTTTTGGTATAAAGAATGGAGGCAGCCTTTTAAAAGTGGGATTATTTCATTAAACTTTTATTTATGGCTTCTCTTGAAAACACAGGAAGATCCAGCAAACTTGGGCTGGAATTTCTGCGTGGCAACCATCAGCTGGTGTTAGAGAGGTGCCGTTTCTTCTCAGTGGGGCATCTGGGTGTAGGCTTTTCTGTCCGCTGTGGTCACTACCCACCTGCCTGTCCCCCCATCATTCCCATTGCCCTCACCCCTGCCTCCTGGTCTTTCAGTTACATTGACCGTCTTCATAGTCGTCCTCCTTGGCAACCATGGCTTCTTGGGGATGAAAGAGGATAGAACTATTTCCACTCCTCTCCACTTCCCATATTTTAAGGCAAAAAAACAAAAACAAAAACAACCTACTTGCTAAAACAGGGCTACACATTCCTAGGTCTTAAAAGAGGGTTACATTAAACAAATTAACACATAAGCACCCGAAGAATAGACTATAATTGTTCTTTACAACCTAATTACGGAATTAATTCATGGTGCATTACAGGTGCTGGGACCTGCTAATGAGACACAGAATCAAAGCTCTATGACATTTGTCAGTTTTCTCTGCGACTGAGTGTAACAGTCAATTGAAGAGAATGCAGAAGACTGTGTAAGGGCTTTTGGCAATGGCAGGGGGTGGGGGGCTGGGAAACATGGCCCTCTTGTCTTGCCCTGTAATAGTTCTTGTTTTAAACACCTGATTAGGGCGCCTGGGTGGCTCAGTGGGCTAAAGCCTCTGCCTTCGGCTCAGGTCCTGATCCCAGGGTCCTGGGGTCGAGCCCCACATCGGGCTCTCTGCTCAGCAGGGAGCTTGCTTCCTCCTGCCTCCTCTCTGCCCACTTGTGATCTCTCTGTCAAATAAATAAATACAATTTTTAAACACCTGGTTTGTAGTCACTCATTTAACGTCGCTATTCTTTGCCTTTAACTCTGGAATACTCTTTGCCTTTAATTCTGGAATACCTCCCACTCTCCTTGGTCCCTTGGATGCATCTGGTATAAAACTCACTTGGGATAGAGTTATTGTTAATTGCCTAAAAAAGAGGAGGGTTCTCTGAGCCTATCTGTTAGAAGATCACATGTTCCTGCTCTTTGGGTAGAAAGATGTTACATGTAATTTTCCCTCCGAGCAGCTGCATCCTGAATAATGCACAAAGGTTTGGTCTGCTCAGGAATGTTAAGCACTTGTTTATCTTTCTGTTCCCCACAGCCATGGGGGATTGAGACGAGAACAAATACTCTGCTTTAGGGTATTAAATCCACTCGGATTAGTGTAAAATTCTTGAACATCTGGGGGTCTTCGTAAACCTGCATTTTCTTCGTTTCTCCATACCCTTTTTCAACCTGAATGCGATCCTAAAACACACAGTGTTGATGATCTTTAAACACAGTAGTTCCCAGCAAATGCCTTTGTGTTCTGGGCAGAACTGATCAGATCCTGCTCACGGATCTTAATTTTACATTCCATGGCGATTTGGCTCCTAAATCGTGAGCACACTGTCAGATCTAGTGACCTCATTTCTCATCCAGGACAGCCTTAATGACACTCAAATATATCATTCATTTCCCCCCATTCCAAAATATACCAACATTGTATGCCATCATTCACCCAACTTGACTTACAGGCTATTTTAAAAAAATCATTCCTCTTCTGTCCAGACAAGGTTGGTAATTCAATTGGAACTTAATAATTATCAAATTTGGACAAAATATTAATTCCCAACTCGGTATTTTCCTATTTTAACACTGGCCAGTTTTTCTGAAATTGGTGACTTTTATTATTATTTTTTAAAGATAGGACAGATTTTAGATCCAATTTAACTTTCAATTTATCAGTGTACTGTTCAAAGGAAATGAATGTCATTTCCATGTTTGAATTCATTCCTAATATACAGGAGTACAGATTTAAACAGTGGGCAAATAGCACTAATAAAAACAACAATTTTCCCTCAGCTCTGTGCCTGTCTTTAGCTTTGTGAAGGGACCACAGACGCTGCCCGTCTTTGCCTCTTGTCTGGGTTAGCTGTCCCAAGAACAAGGGCTTGAGGGAGGTTCTTCAGTTCTGGGCACATCTCCCAGCAAACTCCATTTATTCCCCTTCTTTCTCCAGTCTCTTTGAGCCAAACTTCTGTGTCTTCATTCTCTTTCCTTTATGGGGAGCTTTTCTGCTCCTTCCTGCTGCTGCTTTTTTTTCTTTGAAGATTTTATTTATTTATTTGATACACAGAGAGTACGTGCAGCAGAGGGAGAGGGAGAAGCAGACTCTCTGCTGAGCAGAGAGCCCGATGTGGGACTCGATCCCAGGATCCCGGGATCATGACCTGAGCCAAAGGCAGTGGCTTAAACAACTGAGCCACCCAGGTGCCCCGGTGTGTATCGTTTTATCTTTAAAAAATTTTTTTTAAAGATTTTATTTATTTATTAGTTAGAGAGAGAGAGAGCGAGCACAGGCAGACAGAGAGGCAGAGGCAAAGGGAGGAGCAGGCTCCCTGCCGAGCAAGGAGCCTGATGTGGGACTCGATCCCAGGACGCTGGGATCATGATCTGAGCCGAAGGCAGCCGCTTAACCAACTGAGCCACCCAGGAGTCCCAGTATCGTTTTATCTTGAGGGATCCATATGCCTGCCACCACCATCCAAACTCCTATGTTCCTTTTGGAGCTCTCCAGCACAATACTGCCTTCCTCTGGTTATCCTAATGGAGACAGACTTTAAGGCCAGTCAGAGCTCTTGTATGTGATTGACAGGTGAATGCCAGGCAAAGGACATCTTCATTTTAGATTATGGGCCAAGTAGGGTTGAAGTGGCCAGTGGTCCTCTTTCCCACCATGAAGGAAGAACCTGCCTGAGAAAGAAGGCCGAGCCCTGATGGTCAGATGCCAGAAGGACTATAGGACTTTGAGTCCCATGAGCTAACACATCGCCTTTATTTTGATGTAAGCCAGGTTGAGCTAGACTTTTGTCACTTACGATTGAAATTGTCCTGATGTGCGTGCCAAGTGGGTCACATTTCTTGCAAACATCTAACAGGGAGAGCTACCCACGTATGTTAAAGAGACTGAAGGGGCCACGCACAAAAATGTGGCTTTGCAGGTGCAGCTTCTGTATAACATGGAGTTAGCTGCGAAAATACATAATACACCTGGCGAATCTAATCCGTGGTCTTACGATAGCACATAGAAACATATCCAGCCTGGAGATCTCCTAGAAATATTCCTGGGAGCTGGGAAAGATGGGAAGCTCCCTCGAGAAAGCAATATGGGGCTGTAGATGAGAGCTGGGTTTACCTTAGTGTAGACCATGGGAGTTGGAGGATGTGGTAGAATTTTTCACTGTTCAGAAGGCTCAGATTTCTTGGGTAGAATGGTTTGGGTAAGATAGGAGCCATATGGGATTAGGGCAGCAGAGAGGAAGCCCAGAACAGCATGGGAATGCAAATCTGGGAGAAGACTGCTAAGAGTGGGGGCGGGCCAAGGTCACCAGAAGTGTGAGATATGGAGAAGGTCAACTAGCCATAAAGTTTTAAAAACATTTCGTTTGGGAGGAGAGGGAGTGGTGGTTGGTTCAGTCTGTAGGCATTAAGGGTACCTATATGATTTGGGGATGATTAAGTACTTATGTCTAAAGTTGTAATCTATTGATCCCATGATCCCTGTCCATCTATCCATCCATCCATCTTCCCACAATTATCCACCTATTCCCAAACTGAGCTCCTATCATGTGCCATGGCTTGTATTACTTGGGAGGGAGAAGGATGAGAAGGAGTTCTTTAAAAAAAAAATTATTTACTTAAAAAAAATTTTTATTTATTTGACAGAGATCACAAGTAGGCAGGGAGTGAGAGTCAAAAGCAGGCTCCCTGCTGAGCAGAGAGCCCGATGCGGGGCTCGATCCCAGGACCCTGGGATTATGACCTGAGCCGAAGGCAGAGACTTTAACCCACTGAGCCACCCAGGCGCCCCTATTTACTTATTTATTTATTTTAAAGAAGGTTCTATTTATTTATTTGACACAGAGAGAGAGAGAGAGAGAGCATAAGCAGGGGGAGCAGCAGAGGGAGAGGGAGAAGCAGGCTCCTTCCTGCTGAACAGGGAGCCCAATATGGGACTTGATCCCAGGAATCTGGGATTATGACCTGAGCCAAAGGCAGACGCTTACCCAACTGAGCCGCACAGGCACCTCTAAAATATTTATTTGAGAAGGGGAATGAGGGAGAGGGAGAAACAAATTCCCCGCTGAGCAGGGATCCCAATGCAGGGCTGGATCCCAGGACCCCAGATCATGACCTGAGCCGAAGGCAGATGCTTAACCGAATGAGCCACCCAGGGGCCCGGATGAGAATACATTCTTATCTTTGAGGCACTTCAGTCTAGGGTGGAAATAGAGATACAAACAGATCATTGCTAAGTACAATAATGAAGGCGTTTGCGAAATGCCAAGAGAAGACATGTTGATTGTGAAGATTAAATGAGATTACATGTGTGAAAAGCACTTTGTGAGCTATTTAAATATTAGTTATTATTATAATCTTTGTAACAACTCTGGGAGAAAGGCTCGGATTATTATCCCCTTAAATTTTTTTTGTGTGTGTCATTAAAGCTGCCTAAGTACCACAAGTTACAAAATAGAGAAAATAAGAACTCACCCACGATTCGGTTGCTTTAATGCTGACATTGTTTTACATTTGCTAAGTTTCATTAGTGTCTTTTCCTAGAATTTTTTTTCCACATAGCAATCATGCTGCATATGTCATGATACTGATTTTTCTCATTAAGTTAAATTATCTACATTTTTCCAGTTCCTTGGGTCACCCATGGTGGGGGAGTTGACATAGCCTGGCTCAGTCCTGGCCAAAATCCCATACTCCTGGTTCCTTCTGGGTTTCTGGGACGCTCCCGAGAACGGCCATATAGGTTCCCTGTCTCCCGCCATGCTCCTCTCTGCCACTTTAGGCGGGGAGCTATGCCTGATATGAATGTCATTTTCCTCTTTGGTTTCTTGCTGATGAGAAGCTACTCCTTTGTTCTGAGCTCTGTCACCACAGTGAAGGGGAAAGTGGCCTCTGTATTCACCTTAGTCACACTGATGGACCAGTTTGTGACTGGAGCGGGAGGAATATGCATGCTTGCCCCCACTTCCTATTCTTTTATTCTCCCTTATAGCCAGATCCCGCCAGGCTTTCATACCCATCATACCAACAATACAACTCTTTGTCAAGATGATCAACAACCTCCATGTTTCCAAGTCCAGTGGTCAGTTCTCAGCTGTCATCTTACTTGACTCATCAGTAACATTTGACAGAGTTGATCACTTTTTCCTCTTTGAAGTGCTTTCTTAATTGCCAGGGCACACGCAGGGTCACTCCTTCTCAGTCCCCTTTGCTGGTTCCTCCTCATCTTCTTGACCTCTAAAGAGTGGACTGCTCCAGAACTCAACCTGGAGACATTTCCCTACCTAAACTCACTACTTAGGTGATCTCACCCATTCTCA
>RCUC01127613.1:0-45642 GCA_003697995.1 Taxidea taxus jeffersonii
GCAGCAGCTGATAAGAAACCAGCTTCTCTACAGATATATTAGTCGACCTCAGTCCAAGAGAACAGCCATCTCGGAGAAGAGAAAAGGCCTGAGATGGGGGGACCCCGTGAGGCTGAGACGACTTGGCGGCATGGGATGCAGCACGGGCCTGGGTTACCGGGACTTGCCCAGGACCTCTGGCTGGTCAGTTGTCCCAGCATCTCGCAGCCCTGCCATCCCTGTGCAGCTCAGCCCCATGCCATCCTCCTCCCTTGCGTCTTCACAGGCGTTCCCTAATATTTCGTCTGTCTTCACCCTGATTTTCCTACACGAAACATGGGGCACTTGGCCCCACCTGAAGAATACATTTCAAATGGAAGATGTTTCATCTCTCTCAGATAAAATGCTGCGTGCATCACAAGCACACTGGCTCGCAGACTTCCCCAGCACATTGCCGTGACCTTCCAGTTAACCTGCAGAACCCAAGTCCTAGTCAACTCCCCACCTCTCGGCTCCAGCGCATTTTTTCCTTCCCGTTCTCATTATGATTAGTTACGTTTATTTGTATTGTTTTGCTTAATTACATGTTGTGTTTCATATATCTTGTGTTATTTCTGAAAAATGGCATTTAATGAAGTGAAAGTAAACAGGTAACTGTCAAGAGGGGATGACAGTCTGTTAATTTATGTAAAGTGTAACCAACCAGATGTTCTAGAAAATGCTTCAGTCAGAAATAAGGAATCCTAAACACAACACTCTCTTTAATAAATAGGCAGTGGCTGCATGTTGTGAGAGAACTATCTTCCCAGGGAGCCTTCTGGAGCTCAGTCTAGACCCAGGGAGTCCAGGGCCCCACATCCACAGGCAGGAGAAGCCTGGATGCCAGGTGTGTGGGCACGCAGCCAGAGCCCTCTGCGGGGTCAGCACAGTGTGGGGAGTGAGCCGCCAGCTTGCCCGTGACCCTAGACGTTAGAGATGCCATGTGACAAAGAGAAGTGTGGTGTTGTCAGTGTAGCTGCTGTCTTACCAACAGTGAGCTTTCAGATTAAAACATCGTATAGACCGAGAGTGGACACTCTTTTCACTGCTGGCAATTAATATTTCTCTAATATTGATGGAGTGCATGTCAAAGTCTAGGGAAGAGAACAGATCGTAACTGTTATTATGTCCCTCTTTGCAAAGCATACATCACTCATATCCATCAGGTTCTTCCTGAGTTAATGGTTATGACATTTATTGTCCTTGTCAATTTTTTTCTGGTAACATGCCTAAATTCTTCCACTCAGGTTCTTTCTGATGAGTTTAAAATGAAATCCAGAAACCAACAGACAGGTCTCAAATTTGCAGTTCTACTTGTGGCATGCAGAGGTGCCCATTTCCGCCACTCCGAAGGTGTTATAACTCATTCCGTGGTAACTAGAATCTCCGTGTCTTTGAAACAAATACTGTGCAGCAAACACAACACAAACAATGAAAAACACAGCTGTGAAAAGAAGGTTACCGTTGGCAAGAGGGATCGATCTCCCTTGTTCCTTCAAGTCATGGAGCTCGGATAACCACTAACAAAGACATGCTTGTCGCCTGAACTTGATGAGTAAATCAGTTCCTAACCGGTGAGATGTGGTTCCTACGTGATGACCTAGTATTTCCTCCTGGCGTTTCGGTCTCCTGCATCCAAGGTCACTGGCGATGGGCTCGTAACACTGCCCACGCTTGCTACGAGGAAACGTGACTGCACAGATTCTTGTGCTTCGTCTGGGTTCATACAGTCTCTCTTTCTTAAATTCTTCTTTCAAACACAAAATGCCACTTCTCCTGCGTGGAGATGTGTGGAAGCGCCGCTGACGGGATTGAGCTGTCCTCTCTAAGAGAGTCCCGGGCCTTCCCGCCGGGCCCACCCTGTAGAACATGAAGGAAGGGCGCGCACATCTGTATGCAAATGAACACATCAGCGGCCTGTCTTGTCAACATTCATGGTGTCACAGCAATCACCGTATGTCCCACTTTGCTGCCAGGAATTTACCTCCATGACAGCCCCAAGAAGATGAGCTCTTGTCCTTCCTTTCTCCACCCCCGCTCCCCCCCCCGCCCCTTTCCTACAGGCATCGGGTTTACCTGGGCCCTGCAGAACAGGCGGAGCACTCAGGGTGAGGGGAAAGGGGAGATAGCAGGGACACACAAGGATGGAACCAGGAAACCAAACCACAGAGCTGCTGTCTCCTCGCTGGCCAGCTTCAACCCTGTGTTGTGCTGTGTGTCTTTGTTGTGGAAATGATGCCCCCAAAAGTGAATCACTTCCTGCCGAGTCCCACCTCTGCCTTTGGTGGTGGCCCCAGGTGCAGCAGGTCATTGCAGCAAAGCAATGAGGTCTCTTCCAGGCTGTGATGCCTGAGAGCAGGGGGAGGGAGCACGAAGTGTGTTCACTCCTGCTGTTCCCACACAAGTGGTTCTTTATGGCATCACGTAAGAGCCTACTGTCATTCTCGAGTGATGCCATATCCCACAGCACATGGGTTAAAAGCAAAACAAGTTTCAAGCACCGAACCTCGTCCATTTGTGAATGTTTCACTCCTAAGAAGTTAGTTCATTTAAACCATGGGTCTGTACAGATGATAGGACTTACATGTAGTTTATATATGGTTCTATTCAAAATAAAATCACTCTTTATTTTAACTTGATGTGGTTCTTGGCTGTTCTTACCCCCCGACTCTAATGCTGCCCATTCCAGATGTTTTCCTGTGTACAGACGTGAACGCACGATCTCTGGGTCTCGGTTTCTTGTTCTTCTACACAACCATTATTCTCTTTTTTACCCCTCCCCAAAGAGACAGCACTTTGAATTTCTCTCGGCCTGGTTCTCTAGCTTCACCCACAGTTAGAAATACATGTAATGTCACGGAGGATTGTATATTTATATGTAAAACAAAACACAACTGCAGTTTATTTACCATACATATGACATGATATGATAAATACTTGATTTTCTATTCTGCTCTACTGTATTCATTAATATTCTCTACTCTACTGTTTTTTAAAGAGAAAGGATTTATCTCAGCCACATCATTGTGTTCATGGCCCACTCTTGGGTGTCTGGGAGGTAGGAGGAGTAGGGGGTGCTGGTGATGCTCCTGGGGCCCCAGAGCCTTGGCTCCCCCCACAGCTTTGTTGCCCCAGAGCTGATGCACCCTATTTTCAGCATCTACATAAAGATGAGAATGGAGGGGCCTACTTAGAGACTGCTAACAAAAAGACCATTTTCTCTCAAGTATTAGAATAACAGGCAGGGCTTGAAAGAGTGGAAATGTGGTAAAGGAGGACGGGCACTGGGTAGGCGATCTCTCACCTGGCCCATAGTCACCTCTGCCTGGAGAACAGGCACCGTCTTGGGGTGCATCTGAACCACCGGCTCCAGAGGTGGGTTGAGACTGGTGAAGACCACAGAGCCAGACAGTTTGCATTCGAATCCCAACTCCAGACCCTCTGCCTATTAGCTGTGTGACTTTCTCAAGTTTCTCTGGGTTTCAGAGTGAGTTCGGCTTTCTTGGGAAGTCACTGGGTCTGTTGCACCTGGTATCGTGGGTTGCCAGCCTCCTCTTGGGGGAAAGATCTGCTTTCTCTGTTCTGGACAAGTGTCTCCAGCCCTGGTTCCAGGTCGACCCCAGAGTTTTCTTATTCTCGCCTGTTCCAGTCTCAGACTTGTCACAGTGCCGTGGGCCGCGAGATCAGCCGGCCAAATCCCAATTTTAGGGTTCGGTAAACTGACTTTGCCATTAAGTACACCGAGGGTGAGCAAATTTTTCATTAAAAAGTCCCATTTTAACAGGATGCACAACATGGAAACACCTACATTTCTTAGGATGAGAAAAACTGAGCACTGAAATTGTCACTAAACCCCCAATTACCGTGAGTGCTTGTGAACTACCATTCAAGTCCTTATTCCGTTGTGCCCATTTGCAATATTTAGGAATTTAACTTGCAGTTTCCTCCTTGATCATGAACCATCACTGCTTTCCGTACAAAATAATTTTTCCTTTCAGATAGATGTATGTCTAGAATAACATGATTTCAGAAAAAATTACAAAACTAATTATCCAGCAATCTGCATGGCAGGAAAAAAATCCAAATGAGATAGCACACCGCTTACTGAAAATGCAGTCGTGCAAAATTCTGCTTGACGTTACTGTTTTCTAAGGCAAACTGTTTCACATCTGAATCTCTCTTCTATTCAATGGACAACCTCCTTTTACCACTTCAGATTTTTAGGCAACAGAAATATCTGTGGACTTCCATGCTGGGTCGCAAGGAAATTGTTTTCATTATTCTAGAAAGACAATCTTAGGATGGATTATGATCTAGCTCTAAAACATTCTACTCCCAAATGTTTGTGAGCGCTAAGTATTCTTAGTTTATGAAGCAAAAGGTCAGGCGGCAAATTAGCATTAAAACAAAATGCTGAACGCCTATCAAAAGGGGGTGGTTTCATTTCTTATGCAAATACACAGAAAACAGAGTCCAGCTGAGGAAACGGCTGTCAGGGCATCTTGTCAGCGGGTGAATTGAAGTCTTTACCGCACACACGGATATCCATTCAGGTCCTGGAACAAAATCAGTTAACTCCCCAGACAAGCAATGCCTGGGCTAGATCAGGACCTTCCAGAGTGTTCCCTGCACTTCACTTGTGTTCATCATGCGTCCTTTGTGTGCGTCCATACCATGAGCTCTCTTCATTCGCCCTCTGCCCATGTGCTCATCCAGTCACACCTCTCTGGAAACTAAATGTTGGTCTCTTACTCATGGACGATGCTCTATCTGGGCATGATTTGTTCTTGCTTAGACTGTACGCTAGGGGACGCTGGGGCTGTGTGTTGTGTGTAGTGGTGTGCCGGAGGTTGTTGTTGTTCTTGTTCTAGTCTTTTCCATCCTGGATTTGAAATAAAGACAGTATTTCTACCTTATAAAAAATCTCCACCATCATTATGTTCACTTAAAAATATATGTATAGACTTTAAGACTAAATGTTTCATTTTGTTAACTGGGGTGGGAGGTGAGGAGGTGGGAGAAAAGAAACCAAACTGAGGGTCCTAAAGTTTAGGTAGAATGGATGGGAGACCTGAGACCCCCTTTCCTCTCCTCTGACTTTGTTTACACTTAAAGATGTTTACCCATAAGTTCCCTTGGGAGTTACAAATCCAATTTAAAGGCACTGCTATAGGATTTGTTCCTCTAATATACTATGCGACCCTCAGAAAACCAATATAATTCTCGCCCTTTCTCTGAAAAGTGTACGCAGTCCTGAAGTTCCTGTCACATGGCTTTCCAACAAGCACAAACTTTCTATGTCTGTTCAGTAGGTCTTTTTCCTTCTTTCTTCTGCTTAGAATAGGATCTTTAAGATGATTAAACCTACTTTATAGTTACATTCGTTTTAATGCTTGATCGACTCCCTTCCAAGAATTCATTGCTTCTACATTTAAATTTTAGACTTTCTTTTTAGATAAATGCTATTATTTACTAAGTGACCAGGAATGCAAATCATGAAAAGGGCTCAATATTGTTAGCTCCAGTCCTTTATGAATCAGCACCCCATAAACCATTATCAATATTTGTATTAAACACTTATTGACTAAAGTTCTACAGTGGCCTGAAACACAAAGCAGGACTCATGTCAATGGCATTGCAGATCTTGTCAAAGGACTGTCATGAGTAGGGAAATAGGGCTGCGTATCAGCTCAGGAAGGAGGACAGGCTGCTGCCGAGGCACAGCACAGAGAAAGTCAAAGGAACATCAAATTGCATTTTTATTTCCTTTTTCTGTTTCTTTTTTAGAGACAGAGAGCCAACTGGGTGGGTCAAAGGGAGAGGGAACCTTAAGCAAGCTCCACACTGAGCTCAGAGCCCAACAAGGGGCTCAATCTCAACCCCAAGATCAAGACCTGAGCTGAAATCAAGAGTCAGATGCTTAATGGAATGAGCCACCCAGTTGCCCCCAAATTTCAATATTTCCAAGTCATTCCTGGGAGTTAGGCTTATGGCTTTGAGGGGAGGTGAAATGTAGAGCAAATAATTTGTGAACATAGAGGATTGTTGGAATGTAAGTCTGTCCATGAAAATGTACACCCTGATTCCTAAAACAACTCTTGGTAACTGGTGGAACACATGTTCACATGTTTTTATTTCTTTATTTATTTTAATTTTAATTTTTAATGTATTTTTAAATTTTATTTTATTTTCTCAGTGTTCCAAGATTCATTGCTTATTTACCACACCCAGTGCTCCACGAGATACATGCCCTCCTCAGTACCCATCACCAGGCTTGTTAGGTTATAATTCAGATTTGGTACTGAAAGCTTCACCCTAACTATTGACTTGCATGTTTGGAAACTAAAGTTCAAGAATTAGAGGACACCGACTAGCTTTGGGATAGTCTTTGTCATCAAGGACACAGGTAACTCATGAGAAGGAAGCTCAGTTTAAAAAAAACAAAACAAAAAAACTTACCAAAAAGGGTATTGGTGATCACAGAGTGCACTGTATGTCTTATGCTGTGAAACTTCCCTGGTTGGGTAGATGACTATCAAATGAACGCATGAATACCTACATGATGTTAAAATCATCAGAACTGTTCCTTTTTTTTCCTTTTTAGATTTAATCCTTCCATTTTCTCTGGCAACAGACATTCTTTCAGATGAATATTTTTAGAAAATTAGCATTAGTAAAGTAATCCTGTTTTCTGCTGCTTAGATTAAAGCGTATCTAGGTGCATGGATATGTCTGTTTAAAGCAATCTCTTCAAACTGCTATACCTGTGGTCTAGAGAGGTCTGAAGTATAACTTACATGTTTCTAAATGGAGCTAAAAGTGGTTTATTTAAGGGAGAGTGGTTATGTAGTCAGTGTAAACAATTGATACTTACTTTGAATTCATGGAAATCTAGAGATCTTTTTTAACATGAACACTGATTGAGTTCTCTTTCTCCCTATGAATCTCACAGTTTTGTTCCAGAGGCTAAAAATAGCCTTAAAAAAATAGACAAAAGAGTTTATTTCTAACAGTGATCATAGTGCAAGGGGGAGCCACATCCCCACACCAGGATCTCATACAGAAGACACAGCCATGTCCATGAAGCAAGACTTTGTGCTTGAAACCAGGGCCTGTTGAGGCAAAGGGTCAAGTTCTGTTCCTGGATTTTCCCCACAAGCATCAAACCTCAGTGCGCCTCTGTTTTCTTCAACTACAAGATGAGGGGTTTGGATGAACCGCCTCTGGGTCATCTTTGGGATCCTAAGTTCCATGATTCTCAGGAAAATTATTAGGTGTGAAGGAAATATTTTGCCCAACTTAGGACCTCTATGTCCTCCTTACCCTTGATGTTTCAAGACCTTGGTGAAAAGGAAACTGCTTTGTGAAATTAACCCCAGTTACTGCTCTTTCAGTAAAAATGGCAGTGAGCCTGGGGCCAAGCCCCTCTCTTTCTGTCATTCTGAGTCTACACGGAGTTCTTGTGGGCAACACACATGGTGTTTCCAATACCATGAAACAACAAAACGTTGAAGAGCAGTTTTCTACTGCTTCTCTCTACCACATCGACTCCACCTCTCATTCTACAGACTTTCTTCCTCAGCTCTCGGCACTTCTTTCTTCTGCTTTGTTCAATAACCCTGGGTCTTTCTGACGTGCTTCCCATCTACTAGCCCCCTCAGGTCTGGGGTCTTATCTTCTCTAGAAGGACCTGAACCCACTTAACTCCCCACTGGGCTGGGCTCTGGCAGAGTGTAATGCCTAGGCTAGATCTACTATGAAGAGCCAAGGATGAGGGCCTCTGAAGGGAAGATCAAGACCATCTGGTATCACGGAAAGTGCTCTCCCAAGACTTTTCTGGTCTGAACTACCTCCGATGAGGTCTGAAATCTTGTCTGACATCGCCATTAGGTTGCCAGGAACAAAGATAGTCTTTAGTATCTTGGAGTTCCTTCCTAGTAAAATAGATCCTGTGAAGCTTTCAAGCCCACAACTCCAGAGCAAGAGAAGAAACTTACTGCAGCCAGTAAATCACAAAAGCACGGAGTCAGTTACAGAAGCATGGATCTGGAAGAGGCCTCCTCATTTTATTTCACTTCTTAAAAAGATTTTATTTACTTATTTGACAGAGGGAGACACAGCGAGAGAGGGAACACAAACAGGGGTCATGGGAGAGGGAGAAACAGTCTCTCCGCTGAGCAGGGAGCCCGATGCAGGGCTCAGTCCCAGGACCCTCGGATCATGGCCTGAGCCACAGGTAGATTCTTAATGAATGAGCCACCCAGGCACCCCTGGGTCTCTTCATTTTAGAGAAGAGAATCCTTATCGACCCAGAGAGGAAAAGTGATTGTCCAGGGCCTCACAGGGGTGGGATCAGCATGGGAGTGCTTTGTTTGCCCCATTTCTCTCTGCTGTTCTTCAGCCTCAAATGAATCTTTTTGTTTTTATTGAAGTCTGACTTTCCTGTGGCCAGCTGTTTTGGTAGGCTGGCCCTTCCCTATTGAGACCCTCGGCTGTCCCTGTTGCCCAGTAGGATGTGCTAGTCCAGACAGGGAAGCCTCTGGCACTCAGGGGTAGATGGTGACCAGCTGGGCACCTGAGCAGACCCTCTTCCTATTCCAGTGGCTTCGTTGCCTCCTCTCCCCCAACTTACTGGCTGGCAAACAGTATGTGGACAATATGGATACGTTAAATACACAACCACCGAAATTGTTGGAATTATGTATTTTCAAATAACTTATGGAACTGTTGTAATTAATTTTGGGTTTATGGTGTATTTGAAATAAAAAGTAATGAAATAAAATTAGGAAGCCCCCTCACAGACAATAGGCTAAGTGTTAGCAATATTTTAGTTTTTCTTTAGCTGCTCCATTTTTTACTTTGATTGGTAAAGGAAGAAAGCATCCAACTCCAGGAGAACAACACCTGAGTCCATTTAAATATGAGACTTAATCCGTTGGGGCAGGTCCTTAGATCAAGGTTTGCATTTCAAGTTTTAGGGCGACAATTCTATTTGCTATTCATCTTGCCAGGTAGAATGCAATGGCATATGTAAAATCCTGGGAGATGAGACCAGCTTTACCTTGACTAGGTATTTCCACCATAGTTTAGCTGTGGTCTCAGAAAGCCTGTGTACATGGTTTTCACATAGAAGACAGCAATAAATACTGTTTAATTTGTTGCTTTAGTCACAGAAATATCCCAATATGACTTTTTTTTCTTATTTGTATGAAAATCCAAATTCATTCTTAGAAAACTCAATATTTAGACAAGTGCCAAGTTTTCTTTTTTCTGAATAGAAAAGTATTAGGAGTGAGCGTGTTTTCACAGGTGAGGCTCAAGTGTGGCCCAGACGTCAAATGTCACACATGTTAAAGAGGGTGAGGACCTCTCAGTACTGAAAGTTCCAGAGAGTGTCTCTGAGAAAAAGAAAGGATTGTTTTATGAAAAAGCATACTATGAACAGAATCAGCCAGTCCAACCTGTCGTTTCATGTGGTGATTCCTTTCCCGGTTCTCTGGAGGGATGGCCATGGAGCTCCCATTTCTACCTCCCAAGATGGAGCACGCCATTCTGTCAGAGAGACCACTCCAACACTGGCAAGCCTTTATTTGGGGAAATTGTTATTATGTGGAGCTAAAACCTATTAATCCCCAGGACCTGCCTATCTCTCCTTGCACTTGGCACCTGACCAGTTTTAAACACTTTTAGATAGCAACTGTGTGTTCCCTGATATTCTAGTGTTCTCCCTAACCTTGAAATCTCTTTTCTTCTCATGTCTCCCAACTAGAGTTCTAGAGAGTGTTAAGAAATGTGCAGAGGTTCATGATGGTCTTAATGATTATTATTTATGGAGAAGAGTCCAATGGTACTAAACTTCCTGCAAAGATGACTACCTTCAAATGATGAAAAATTGCCCTACCCCCAAATGCAAGATAAATCTGTCTTCTTCGTATGACAAGGATCTTCATTCTCTTTGTCTCTCCCCAGAAGATATCCAGAATGTCAGTTTTTGAGATCCTGTTTCTGAGATACCCACTAGACCATTGGGATACTAATTGGTAGATTTGGGGAAATAAATCTGTTTATGTGGATTGAAAGTGTTCATATGGTTTTAACAACACATTCTGTTGGCAAAGCTATAGGGAAACAGGAACTCTCGTATGAAAAAAATGGCCTAAACCGCATGGAAGAGAATTTGAGATATCTAACAAAATTACACATGCATTTATCTTTGGACCCAGTAGTCTTAGGAACCTACTCAGATGGTTCCCCATCAAATATAAAGCAACATAATAACATAATAATTGTTTATTGTATCTTTATTTATGAAGGCAAAAGACCGACTCAATGCAAATGAACATCAATAGCGAAATAAAAATTGAATAAATTATGATGTAACTACATAATAGAATAGCCTGCAGCCTTTAAAAATGAGGAAGGTCTTTATGAAAAAATAAGTGAAAAATCAAGATATAAAATAGTATATATACCATGTTCACTTTTGTATAAGAAAGAGGAAGAAAAAACATATGCAACTTGTATCATTATATGTCTTATATAATTACACATGTAATATGTGGGTATGTATTTCACATTACTTTGAAAGAAGCACAGGAAAGACTGGTCACAAATTAAGTAACATGATCGCTTACAGGGTGGGTGGAGATGGCGTGGGCTTACAGTAAGCATCCTTTATGCCCTTCCATATATTTTTTTGATTTATGAATCACATTAGTGTTTTACACACTAAAAAACTTAAGAGAGGTTAAAAAAGTGTTTTTACTTTTTGGCCCAGTAATTCTACTTCTAATTATCGAGTTTATGGAAATGCGAAAACAAAGCCATGTACATACAAATGAGCTCTTGGTAGTATTATTTTAATACAACTACCAAACTAGACACAAATATTTAATAGGAAATAAAGGGCTAAATAACCAATGACCAAGTCAGATATAAAATATTAAGCATTCATTAAAGGTGTGTTGGTAAATAATGCTTAAGGAGGTGGGGAAATTTCTCCATCAGTTTGGGGTCTCAGTCACTCACTTTAGCAGACCCCTGGGCCAATAGGCCACAACTGCCCCAGTGGGAAGACTGATGTCCTTTCCCTTTTTGACCTTCTAACAAGATTCTCCCCCAGACATCTGCCTGTCTCTGCATCTGCCTCTCTCCTCCCAGTGGTAACTGTCCTGCTTCCGGCTGCCATGTTTTGCTCTTCTCTCAAGCCCACCAAGAAAACTACTTCGTGTGTCCTCATATCCCATTCTGGTTGGGGGAGTGAGAGCTAATGCATAGAAACCCCATCCAGCCCCGTGTTAGGATGGTGTCAGTTCTTTCTGTGCTCCCTTTGGCTGACCGGGTGCGGCATCTTTTCATTCCTTTACGACCGATGCTCAAAGCCTGCAAGTACATTGTAAAATTCTGCTCGTTTTCCTCCCAGGTGCCCGATACTGGGCTGGAATGTGAAGGTCGCTGCACATAGGATATAAGAGGACACAGAACCTAAGCAAAATGTGAACATGTAGCTGTAGTCAACAGCATGAGATACAATGAGAAAACATGCATCGAGCATTGTGAGCAGGTTGCAGAGGGAAATTATAACTCCAAGAAAGGGAGGGTGGCCAGAGAGGGCTCCTAGGAAATTCAAAGGTGAATCGAGAGAAAGCATTCTTAGCCAAGCTAAGAATAGAGGGACAGAGTTTTCAAGCCAGAGAGGCAGGGTGAGCCAACACACAGACACACACAGTGTTGTATGTGAAAAACCATCCACATTTGCAACAGCTGAAGTTTAAATTGTGAAGCAGGGAGTAGTAACAGAGGAGACTACAAAGGTATGCAGATTCTACTTAGTGAAAGGAGCCAGGCTGAAAAGGCCCCATGCTGTGTGTTCCAACTATACAACAATCTGGAAAAGGCAGAGCTATGGAGGCAATAAAAGGAGTGGTTGCCAAGGTCTAGAGGAAAGGGAAGAGGGGTCAGGGGGGTACAGAGGATTCTAGGGCATCGAAGCTACTCTGTGTGATGCGGTAATGGTGGACACATGTCATTATACGTCGTTCAAAACCCACAACACCAAGAGTGAACCCTGATGTCAAGATGTTAAGGGACTTTGGGGGATAATGATGTGTCAAAGCAGATTCATCGATTGTAACAAGTGTACCACTCCTGGGGGGACATTGTCAGTAGGGAAGCATATGCAGGTGTGGGGGCAGGGCAGGATAGGAAATCCCTGCAACATCCTCTCAATTTGGCTAGGACTTAAAACTACTCTAAAAGCAGTCTATGTTAAAAAAAAAAAAAAAGATATGCCAAGATGTGTTTCAGAAAAGATAGCAAGTCTCCTTTTATCCCAGTTTTAGGTGATTGGGCTGCATTTCTATCCACCCCCATCACAAAGCCCCCTCCTGTGAAAGAGAAGGAAGGCAGGCTTCATGATCCTGTGGTTGGATCACCAGCCAGTAAAGCAAACACACAGGCAGAACCCTTCAGACGACTTCCAATCCATGTAGAGCATGCCGTTCTGGGGATTTAGAACTAGATTACCTCATCCCCCCGACATACTCACACACACAGGCTCTCACACGCACTGTGCACAGCACACAGATTCACATGCACACACTTCCACTCACCATGCACACTCATGTGCCTCTGTGTGTGGTGCCCACTCACCCGCACACTCTCACACGCAGCACACACGCCACACACTCCTGCACACACACATTCACGCACAGACCACACACATACTCCTCAAAGGGACTGACGTCACCTTGCACATTAACTCTTGTGAGCCAACTTCTTGGAGGTTTTGTAAAATCCCTTTGCTCACCAATGCTTCCCGATCCCAGCATGTCTACTTCCTTCGTGTGGGCCATTGCCCTCCCGGGGCTTCTGAAAAGCATCATTAGCAGCATGGTGGCATCATCTCCCAGGTCTTGCCAAGGTTTAAATCCTGTATTTGAAGGAGGGTCCCCACCTCGATGAACTTTTGTTACCTGACGTGCTGCCCACCTTCCCAAGTCTTGAACCTGCAGCCTCAAAACCTACTCACTCACGTGCTTGCCCACTGCCCAGGGGCACACGTTTTCTGGGTCCCATCTTCCTATGCTGTCACATCCCTTTCCTCTGTTACCAGGCCTGCCGTTCCCCAGCCAATGAGGTATGACTCATCCCCAATTACAGTTTCTGTCCAGGAGGAGAGAAGGGGCTGATCCTGTGGGTCACATCTGTCAGGCCCCATGTCTTTGGCTGACGGGAGAGCAGAGACAATCAGGAGTTCTGCACTCCGAGGACCAGGGTTCTTGCACTCCAAGGTACAAGACTTCTGAGCACATCAGTGCAGGTTTTCTGATCCAGCCTCCGGGCTCCACTCCTTCCCACCCAGAGCCCTGACCTTGGCCAACAGACTTGCCGAGGTCAGTAGATCCACCTTCCCAGGGACCCTCTACTCTTGTGATGAAGTCCCAGGCTTCCTGCCCACTGGCCAAAGGACACAAGAGTCCCTCTGTAAGTTGCCAAGGAGGCTCTGGCTTTCCATACTCAGCCTTTATTACTGTTTGACTTGTTCCATCATTTCCGAAGTGTCCAGGGCACCCAGCATGAGCGATGCAGTCCCCTTACAGGAAGTCAGAGGCACACAGAGAGAGAAGTCCACTTGATGACAAGGCAACGACAGAAGTGGACCACCAAGGATGGCCGAGCACTGCTGGCAACACCAGAAGCTGGAAGCTGGAAGCCTCCCCCAGGGGTTTTCGAGGACTTGCCATCCCCTTGGGTTGGGACTTCTGCTGTGCAGAAGGGCGAGACAATACGGTTCTGTTGCGGCGGTAGTACCAAGACAGAACCACAGATGGTAGCCCAAATCGTGGAGATCAGGGTGGGCACCCAGAGAGAGCACATGCCCACCGGGAGCAGAGGTAAAAGGAGAATGGGCAGTTTGGGAGCAGGTAGGGAAAGCACAAAGTGGGGGGGGGGAGAGTCAGAGGAGCAGGAAAGGAGGAGAGAGAAGCAGGCCACGGGACAGCTCTGAGAGACTGAGGCGACGCCCTCCTGGGAGGGAGCAGGAGACACAGGGAACCGGCTCTGGGGAAGAACGGGAGCCCATGGATTTAGCTGGAGCTATGAGAGGCTGATGGGGAAGTTGATAGTCATCAATCAGGGAGTGTAAATGGATTGGAAGAACAGTGTTGCCTTCCGTCTCCTGAGCGCAGTCTGACTTACTCGCGACCCAACAGCCCCAATTTGACATTTATTTCCTTTCCTTTTAAAATGTATAGCATATATCTATTTAAAACAATATTAGTCTTGGCATTGTTTAGCTCTTGTGTACACTCCTGTCAAACATGTGCGAGAGAGAGGACGTCTTTGGCTCAGACTGCAACTGATTTATACGACAAAAGTCTGTCTCTGCCAATGTTTGCCAAAGGAATGTTACAAGCTTGAATCATTTCATGCAATTTATAAACACATTTAAATGAAAAGAAAATGTTTTACTTGTATTCTGCATCATGAATGTATTTGTGTCTGAATTTAGAAGACAGGAAGTAACCCATCCTTGGAATAGCACTCAGAGAGAAGGCGTCCCGTCTTCCTAGGGTCATCAAAAGAAGAACTTTCCTCTTTCCTTAAAAAAAAAAATCTTATGTATTTATTTGAGAGAGACAGAGAGAGCAGGAGTGGGGTGAAGGGGAGAGGAAGAGGGACAAGCAAACTCTCTGCTAAAGGACCTTGAGATCATGAACTGAGCCAAAGTCAGATGCTTAACTGACTGAGCCACCCAGGCATCCCTTCTTTTTCCTTTTTGATATGCAAGTTCTGATATTGTAGTACACACCAAATCAGAATAGTAATAAACAGCAATTAAAATGTGGGTTTTAAAAATGAGTAGAGATTTTAAATTTTTTATAATTAACAAAATAATAACATGTAATAAAAATATTTACATCTGTTTAAGTAGTGCATATATTTTATATATAATAATATAATAAGTGTTTCTAGTAAATAAAATTTTCTAATATCCATGGGCTCTGTGGAATTTTGGAAAAAATTCCAAAGGCACAAACCTTACCATTAATCCAAAATTCTTCCTCATGGCTCTCCCAGCGATGCTGTTTATTTGTTGCCTTTTATTTCTTGAAGCCAAATTTGTCCACCAGGCATTCCACAGCCTACCTTAAATTTTGGAGTTCTGAAGGACTTGTGCATAGTCAGTATGACTTCCATAAGATCCTGTTTTCAAACATTCATTATTCAAAACAATGAGGCTCATAATGGACTTTCCATATACATATCCTTTTGATCACATGTCACTGAAATTGAACGTGACTCATGCAAATAAAAGGTTATCTTAATTTTCTGTTACTTTTTCCCACTCTGATTATCAACTTTATTATAATGATTTTGGGCATGTAGCTGGAGCTCTGTTCTGGAAAAACATTGGCTGGCAGCTGTTCCATTATCTTATGTATATATTCTTCTGTATTTAAATTTATGTCTTCTGGGTCCCTTCCCAGAAGTAGATAGATTGCTAAGGGTAGGACAAAGAAAGGAAAAGTTTTGCACCGTGAATCTCTGAGATCCAAGAAATTAATAAAGTGTTCCATTCTTAGTAGATGTGTCAAAATACAATGTCCTACCTTCTGCAGTATCTCTAGTGAATTCCATCATGTAGAATGAAAGTAACTACAAAGATTATTTTTCCAGGCATTGTACAGGGATGGGTTTTTTATGACATCATGTCAAACTATCAAGGTCAATAAATTTTTACATCTCTTCCTCATTTCACCCTGGCATTGGTTCACGGTTAATGACAATACTTAATATAATTACCATTCAATTTTTTTTAAAGATTTTATTTATTTATTTGACAGAGAGAGAGATCACAAGTAGGCAGAGAGGCAGGCAGAGAGGCAGGCAGAGAGGGAGGGGGAAGCAGGCTCCCTGCTGAGGAGAGAGCCTGATGCGGGGCTCAATCCCAGGACCCCGGGATCATGACCTGAGCTGAAGGCAGAGGCTTAACCCACTGAGCCACCCAGGTGCCCCACCATTCAATTTTTTTAAGGGACATTAGCAAAAAATAATTTATTGCTTTTTCAAAACACACCTGACTTGAGAGTTCAGAAGGGCAGTACTTGCCTTTATTTTCCAGATGATGCTCAGAGAGGTCAAGTGATTTCCCTAAGACACATAATCACGAAGTGAAAGACCAACTCTAGAGCAGTCATTCTCAGCTTTGGCAGTGCACAGAGATCTGCTAGGTGCTTTCTGAAATGAATACCAAAGCCCAGGCCCCACCCCAGGTCAGTTCCTTTGCAACCTCCAGGAATGAGACTCAGGCATCTACGTTTTTTCCAAATTTCCCTGGTGAGTTAACAAACAGCCAGAGTTGAGAAGTTTGCTCTGGCCGATGAAGTTCTCAGGTTATTCACTCAGTTCCGTATGAATTATCACTTTCCATTCTTAAAACCTCACAGTGTTGTTTTGGGGATTAATGAATTAATGCATGTAAGGTACTTACAACAGTGCCCGGCTCACAGTACACTCTCCAGAAGGGTAACTGCCATCACTACCACCACCACCACCATCATCATCACGAAAGACATTCTCAGATAATTTGACTCAAATTATTCTTTAGTTGTAAAATCGTCAGTTGTGGCTCATGACATTTCTAAACTCTGGTATCTTTTGCCAGTGCAAGAGAAAACCATGCAGAATTAGAGAGAAAGGAAATCACTAAAACCCAACTCCATGGGGACACTTCCATTTCTCATTTTGGTCACATAGGAACCTGTGATGGCAAGAACTATCAAATTCACTAGATTTGAAAGAGGGGATCAGAATGACATTAAATGACTAATAAAATTGTGAACTTATCTCACAAAAGGGAATAAGATACGTTCAGGGATCTTTATATATATTATATATGTATATATATAATATAATAATAAAATCACTTCCCATGACCTGAATTATATATATATATATATATATTTTTCTACATCCTTAGTGTTGAGCATCTGATTTAACCAAATTTTTCTCAATCAATTAATGTAGCAAATTAAGTAGTTTTATTGACAGATTTATCATAATAATGCAAAGCCTTCTTCTGTACCAAAATTGTAAAATCTGGAAAGTTAAACAAATGTGTGCTTCTATTTTCAGCAAGTGCCCTATTTTATATGCTTTTTAGAATTTATTAAATGAATTGATTATTTCTTAATAACAAAAATCTCATTATAGCCTCCTAGAAATTAGCACTGTACTGAAAAATAAGTGGTTGCTTTTATATGGTGAGTAAACTGTTAGGCTAATCAGATTTCCTCCCATATCAAAATCACGTGCCTGGGAAAATGGATGGAAGTAATAGATGTTGTTTTTCTGACTTAGCAAGACTCTGGTTTCAGGCAAGACATATATATTAGCAAAAGGGAAAATGCCAAATAGATTATAACTATGTGTCCTGATTTCTTTAGTAGAACACCACTAGGAGGTCTTGTATCAAACGTGTAGATTTAAGTGGGGGAGAAATCTCCGCATGGCTCCGGATGCCTCCTCCAGGGGCATTCCTGTTGCCCCTAATTTGATCTGAAATGTCTACCTTAAGTCACGACTTGGGTTAGAGCTGCACTTCCCCGACTTGGGAAATGGTGACATTTGCAAAACGTATTTAGTAACGTATGCAAAACAAGAATATAAAATAGTAATATTAAAATTAAACCAAACAAACCTACCATCTACTACAACCAATATTTCATTACAGAAAGGTCATTTCAACAACAACAATAGGAAAGACATAAGCCCAGAGTCAGTCCCTTCAAGTAATTAAATTTAGCCTCATGAAAACTCATTACAATTGGTGTTATTTCTCTTTGCATTTTGGTATGGTGAAAGCTTTGCCATAGTCCCTAAGATTTGGAAACCACTGTCTAAGATTATAAAAATGAGAATATCGTCTCTCAAAGCCCATTATTTGGCTGCTTGTCTCTGATGTGTAAGGGAAAAAATATTGTAGTACACATAACTGACAAAATACTCGCACCCAGAATATACAAAGAACTCCTACAAATCAATAATAAAAAGACAACCCAGTGAAAATCAGACTTGAATAGACAAATAACAATAGAACATATGTGCATAGCTAATGCATTAAATATTGCATCATTAATCATCAGAGAAGTAGAAGTGAGTTCCACAACGGAATACCGTATCACACCCACGAGCGTGGTTTCAATGCAAAAGAGTGGAAATACCAAATGTGGGCAGGGCGTGGAGTGCTGTGTGGCACCTTCCTAGAGGGAGTGTTGAAGGGAGGGATCATTTTGCTTCCTAATTCCTACAAGGATAAACACAGATCTGTACCTGCTCTCTGACCAGTTCCTAAGTATTTACCCCAAAGAGATGGAAATACATGCTACAGTAAAACTTTATCATGCAATGACTTATAAGAAATATATATGTTGTCATTCAGAAAACCAAAATACATCTCACACATTTGGTCTTCATCCGCACTTCTTGAAAACCCTTGAGAGCCAGTAAAGTGAACTAGGTGTCTTGTGATTAATGAAGGTCACTTTTGGACCCACCCAAGGGTGGCCTGGTGGCCAGGAGGACCAACCATGTGACTGGAGGTTTCAAACCTTCAGTCCCACCTCTTGTCCAGGGAGGAGAGAGGGGCTGAGAGGGTGAATCAGCCAAGAGCCAGTGACTTAGGCAGTCCCAACTCTGCAGTGCAGCCTCCATAAAAACCCCAGAGGACAGCTATTTGTTTTTTGTTTGTTTGTTTTGTTTGTTTGTTTGTTTTCAGAGAGCTTCCACATTTGCTTCTATGTGTCATCAAGTGGGGCCCCAAGTTCATTAGGAACTAGCTCCTTTGTTTAGGACCTTGCCCTTTGCATCTCTTCCTCTGGCTGTTGATTCATATCCCTTAGCATTTTCTTTAACAGATTGGTAAGCAGAAGTGTTTCTCTGGGTTCTGTGATCTTTTGTAGCAAATAAATCAAATGTCAGGAGATCAGTCAGAAGCATAGATAACAGTCTGGAACTTGTGACTAGGGTCTGAAGTGGGGAGTAGAGGGATGGTTGTATAGGGCACAACCTTTCATCTATGGGATTTGATGATGTTTCTGGATAGAGAGTGTCAGAATTGAGTTGAATTCTCAGACACACCGCTAGTGTCCAAGAATTTCTTGTTATTGAGGAGGGCGAGACCCTCCCATCCTTGGTGTTGGAATTAGGACTGGAAATCCTAAAAGAGACTTATACAAGAATATCCTTTGTGGTCTTATTCAAAATAGCCCCAAATTGAAAGTGACAAAATGTCTCTCAAGAAGAGAATAGGTAAATAATCTATGGTATGTTCATACAGTAGAATACCAGTCAGCAATAAAAAGGAATGAACTACTGATACATGCAAATATGCAGCCAAATCTCTAAAACAGTGTTCTGAGTCAAGGGAAGGAGCACAAAGCACACAGGCTGTTTGTTTTCCTGCACCTGCTCTCAGGGGACAGAGCTCAGGAAAGCGGCTGTGTGTGGGCTGCAGGGTGGGCATAGGGAATTCCTGGAAAGGAACACAAAGGAATTACGGGATGTGATGGAGATGCTCTGTACCTGGTTTTGTTTGGTAGTTACAGGAGTGGATCTAATTGCCAACATTCAGTAAACTAAACACACAAGATGTGTACCTTTCATTATATGGAAATTACACCTTAATTTAAGAAAAGGCAAAGGACACATATAAAAGTCAACTCCCAATATTGCCAAAGGCTGCATCTGCTCGGAAGGAAAGTTTGCCCTGCTCCTGCCAGGCACCAGTCCTGTGCTTCTGCAGGTGGCCCTGCGCCCACACAGTCCTTCCAGGAACATCCATCCTGGTGATGTCTCTTCTAATGAGGCTCCACGTCTTTTCTGAGTGTGTAATTCATGTGTTCATTCAGCAAATATTTATTGAGAGTTTATTATGTGCCAATAGCTGTGGCTGACCTCAAGCACCCAGTGGTGAACGAGGCAGACAGATGCCTCTGCCCTCAGGAGGTTATACTAAAAGTGAGTTTAGTGATGAGCTGGGCGAGTTTCCTTTTCCCGCGGGCCCCCAGGAAAGCTGCGTCTATCCCGAGACTGATGGACTGGCATTTTGTGTTTTGTGTTTGGAGGTCTCCGTTAAATTGCTCTATGAATAAACCCCAGGTTCTTGCTCTACAAACCTTTCCAGTGAGCCTTCACGTAAAATGTCTGTGTATTTCTGAAGTGTCTTGAAAAATTACTGTCGATTTTAATCATAGTGCATTTTAATATAAAATAATACAAAAGAGTAGTTTCAAAAATTGTACCTGTAATGGAGTCTCTTTATTAAGAAAATAAAGTTTCAAATGTTTTATTTATTTGCCCACTATGCCCATTTCTTCCTGGAAGTGTGTTAAAAAAAAAAAAAAGCAAAAGGAATTTATGATCCCTGTGATTTGATGGATGAAATAGAAGCTTTGAATTTCCCACACAGTTTCTCTCACTGTTGTTTTTCCTTACATAACTGATGATAACTGAAATCAGAGCATGGGATTCAGGAGTTCTGCTCTCTTTTCCCTTATTCTGTGTTGGTGTGGTAAATAGTAAGGATGATCTTGCAAACGTAAACATTGGTAGAAAGCAAGGGAAAAATGATTTTGAAAAGTGCATTTCATGTAAAAGTCATACTTTCTTTTTTTGAATTCTTTAAAAAAATTTTTTTTTAATTTTTTATAAACATATAATGTATTATTAGCCCCAGGGGTACAGGTCTGTGAACCACCAGGTTTACACACTTCACAGCACTCACCATAGCACATACCCTCCCCAATGTCCATCACCCCACCACCCTCTCCTTACCCCTTTCCCCCCAGTCCCCCTCAGTTTGTTTTGTGACATTAAGAGTCTCTTATGGTTTGTCTCCCTCCCAATCCCATCTTGTTTCATTTATTCTTTTCCTACCCCTCAAACCTCCCCCGCTCTCTATCTCCACTTCCTCATATCAGGAAGATCATGTGATAGTTATCTTTCTCTGATTGACTTATTTTGCTAAGCATAATACCCTCTAGTTCCATCCACGTCATCGTAAATGGCAAGATTTCATTTCTTTTGATGGCTGCATGGTATTCCATTGTGTATATATATATATATATATGTATATATATATATATATGTATATACATATATATATATATACCACATCTTCTTTATCCATTCATCTGTTGATGGACATCTAGGTTCTTTCCATAGTTTGGCTATTGTGGACATTGCTGCTATAAACATTCGGGTGCACATGCCCCTTCAGATCACTACATTTGTATCTTTAGGGTAAATACCCAGTAGTGCAATTGCTGGGTCATAGGGCAGCTCTATTTTCAACTTTTTGAGGAACCTCCATGCTGTTTTCCAGAGTGGCCGTACCAGCTTGCATTCCCACCAACAGTGTAGGAGGGTTCCCCTTTCTCCACATCCTCACCAGCATCTGTCATTTCCTGACTTGTTAATTTTAGCAATTCTAACTGGTGTAAGGTGGTATCTCATTGTGGTTTTGTTTTGTATTTCCCTGATGCCTAGTGATGTGGAGCACATTTTCATGTGTCTGTTGGCCATCTGGATGTCTTTTTTTGCAGAAATGTCTGTTCATGTCGTCTGCCCATTTCTTGATTGGATTATTTGTTCTTTGGGTGTTGAGTTTTGCTAAGCTCTTTATAGACTTTGGATACTAGCCTGATATGTCATTTGGATACTAGTCTGATATGTCGTTTGCAAATATCTTCTCCCATTCTGTCAGTTGTCTTTTGGTTTTGTTAACTGTTTCCTTTTCTGTGCAAAAGCTTTTGATCTTGATGAAGTCCCAATAGTTCACTTTTGCTCTTGCTTCCCTTGCCTTTGGCGATGTTTCTAGGAAGAAGTTGCTGCGGCTGAGGTTGAAGAGATTGTTGCCAGTGTTCTCCTCAAGGATTTTGATGGATTCCTTTCTCATACTGAGGGCCTTCATCCATTTTTAGTCTATTTTCATGTGTGCTGTAAGGAAATGGTCCAATTTCATTTTCTGGATGTGGCTGTCCAGTTTTCCCAACACCATTTGTTGAAGAGGCTGTCTTTTTTTCCATTGGACGTTCTTTCCTGCTTTGTCGAAGATTAGTTGACCATAGAGTTGAGGGTCTATTTCTGGGCTCTCTATTGTGTTCCATTGATCTATGTTTTTGTGCTAGTACCATGTGGTCTTGATGATGACAGCTTTGTAATAGAGCTTGAAGTCCAGAATTGTGATGCCACCAACTTTGGCTTTCTTTTTCAATATTCTCTTGGATATTTGAGTCTTTTCTGGTTCCATATAAATTTTAGGATTATTTATTCCATTTCTTTGAAAAAAATGGATGGGATTTTGATAGGGATTGAATTAAATGTGTAGATTGCTTAGGTAGCATAGACATTTTCACGATATTTTTTCTTCCAATCCAGGAGCATGGAACATTTTTCCATTTCTTTGTGTCTTCCTTAACTTCTTTCATGAGTACTTTATAGTTTTATGAGTATAGATTATTTGCCTCTTTCGTTAGGTTTATTCCTAGGTATCTTATGGTTTTGGGTGCAATTGTAAATGGGATTGACTCCTTAATTCTCTTTCTTCTGTCTTGTCGGTGTAAAGAAATGCAACTGATTTCTGTGCATTAATTTTATATCCTGGCACTTTACTGAATTCCTATACAAGTTTGAGCAGATTTAAAGTGGAGTCTTTTGGGTTTTCCACATTTGGTATCATATAGTTTGATTTCTTCTTTGCCAATTTGGATGCCTTTAATTTCTTTTTGTTGTCTGATTGCTGAGGCTAGGACTTCTAGTACTATGTTGAATAGCAGTGGTGATAATGGACATCCCTGCCGTGTTCCTGACCTTAGCAGAAAAGCTCTCAGTTTTTCTCCACTGAGGATGATATTTGTGCTGGGTTTTTCATAGATGGCTTTGATAATATTGAGGTATGTGCCCTCTATCCCTGCACTTTGAAGAGTTTTGATCAGGAAGGGATGCTATACTTTGTCAAATGCTTTTTCAGCATCTTTTGAGAGTATCATATGGCTCTTGTTCTTTCTTTTGTTAATGTATTGTATCACATTGATTGATTTGCATATGTTGAACCAAGCTTGCAGCCCTGGAATAAATCTCACTTGGTTGTGGTGGTGGTGTTGGATCCTATTGGCTAGTATTTTGGTGAGAATTTTCGCATCTGTGTTCATCAAGGATATTGGTCTGTAATTCTCTTTTTTGATGGGATCCTTGTCTGGTTTTGGGATCAAGGTGATGCTGGCCTCATAAAATGAATTTGGAAGTTTTCCTTCCATTTCTATTTTTTGGAACAGTTTCAGGAGAATAGAAATTAATTCTTCTTTAAATGTTTGGTAGAATTCCCCTGGGAAGCCATCTGGCCCTGGGCTTTTGTTTGTTGGGAGATTTTTGATGACTATTTCAATCTCCTTACTGGCTATGGGTCTGTTCAGGTTTTCTATTTCTTCCTGGTTCAGTTTTGGAAGTTTATATGTCTTCAGGAATGCATTTATATCTTCCAGATTGTCAAATTTGTTGGCATAGAGTTGCTCATAATATGTTCTTAGAATTGTTTGTATTTCTTTGCTGTTGGTTGTGATCTCTCCTCTTTCATTCATGATTTTATTTATTTGGATCCTTTCTCTTTTCCTTTTGATAAGTGTGGCCAGGGATTTATCAATCTTATTAATTCTTTCAAAGAACCAGCTCCTAGTTTCATTGATTTGTTCTATTTTTTGGAGGAGGGGGTTTCTATTTCATTGATTTCTTCTCTGATCTTTATTATTTCTCTTCTCCTGCTGGGTTTAGGCTTTTTTTGTTGTTCTTTCTTCAGCTCCTTTATGTGTAGGGTTAGGTTGTGTATTTGAGACCTTTCTTGTTTCTTGAGAAAGGCTTGTATCACTATATATTTTCTTCTCAGGACTGCCTTTGCTGTGTCCCACAGATTTTGGACCATTGTGTTTTCATAATCATTTGTTTCCATGGTTTTTTTCAATTCTTCTTTAATTTCCTGGTGGACTCATTCATTCTTTAGCAGGATACTGTTTAGTCTCCATGTATTTGGGTTCTTTCCAAATTTCCTCTTGTGATTGAGTTCTAGCTTCAGAGCATTGTGGTCTGAAAATATGCAGGGAATGATCCCAATCTTTTAATACCAGTTGAGAGCTGATTAATGACCCAGGATGTGATCTATTCTGGAGAATGTTCCATGGGCACTAGAGAAGAATGTGTATTCTGTTGCTTTGGGATGGAATGTTCTGAATATATCTGTGATGTCCATCTGGTCCAGTGTGTCACTTAAGAAAAGTCATACTTTCTTACTATGTGTATTTTTAAGGCATTTTCAGTCCCCTCAAGCCCTGTAGATCAAGATGAAAGATTAAGTAAATTGTCCAACTCCTTTGGATATCTATGTTCAGCACTTGATTCTACACCGCATTCTCTAACTGGGCATTAAAAACACGATTTTCTTCCTATTTTTCCAAGAAAATTTCTAAAGTACAGACAGACTTTTGCAAATGGAAAAAGAAAGAAAGAAGGTTATTTAGTTTCTATTTTAGACTGTCCTGTGATAATCCACTCACCAAATAGCTAAACACCAACAGTCCACTGAGCCAGCAGAAGGAAAGACAATCTGAAATGTCCTCAGGTGAAGGGGATTGCATCATTAAAGCACATAGGACATAAAGCACATATTGAAAATAAATTCTTCATGAAGGGACAGGAAGCAAACTTGGGGGTAGAGTCCTGTCTGACCACTGTGTGCTCAGCCCCTAGCAAAGGCTGTGGCCCCAGTAGAAGTGCAATCAATGTTGGTTAGGGATATGTTGAAATAATTACTATTTTTCATAGAAACGTCATTCCAGAAGAGATCTTGGAAGCATCAGATCAACTTCCCAATTATCACATTCTTTTCTACCTTGTTTCTCTTCTATGTGAGAGATTTTGACATTAGGATAGTAACAACAGCTTCTTTTAGCCCAATTTTCCTTGGAGCTAAATGTCCCTTTCCACTGTTTTTGGTACCGTAGCGTTTTTAAATAGTAACCAATTCGGCTTGCCCCACACTGGATGGTCTCCGCACACTTAAAGACAAGAGCACTGACATTTAGAATAATACAATGTAGAAGAGGCAGACCCTTTCAGAGGACCATGATGCCATTATTTTTTTTTTTAGGAATTTTGCTCTAATGATTCCATCTAAAATGGACTTGGTTGTTTTCCTCCCCTTTCTAAAAGCATACTATTGCAGAAGATGGTCACTGAGGAGAAGATTGGTAGCTGCCTTCTAAAATCTATTCTCCCTTTCCCAATGGTAATATAATCTTAGCCTTCTAATACATAATCAGGAGTTAGACTGCATTCCCCAACTTCTCTCACAGTTAGGTGTGCTGCCATACCAATGTCATCATGGATGGATGTCATCATGGAGGGACACAAGTAGGGCATGCCATCTCTTGACTGAGGGATCAAGACTTTAGAACTGTCTCCTTCCTTCCTTCTGCTGGCATTAAAGGTGACAGAGCAGAGAACAGAAGGGAGCCTGGGTCTCTGAATGAACTTGAGGGGCAGACTTGCCCAGTTAACCTGAATTTCCCACTTCAGAATTGTGTGTGAAAGGAATAAATGTCTGTACTCTTGATGTCATTAAATGTTGAGGTCAACTGAGGTCCGCTTGTTTAGCTACCTGTCTTCACTAGACAACTATTAGAGAAATCCAAATTTTATCAGAGGCTTTGTCTCATGCACTGCTGTTAAGACAGGCCTCATCTATGCCATATTTGTGAAATCAAATATTTTGGTGCAACAAGATCTGCTACATCTTGGGGGCACCTGGGTGACTCAGTCAGTTAAGTAACTGACTCTTGATTTTAGCTCAGGTCATGATCTCAGGGTCATGAGATCGAGCCCCACATCAGGCTCTGTGCTGGGCGTGGAGCCTGCTTAAGATTCTCTCTCTCCCTCTCTCTCTCCTTTTGTTCCTCCTCCCCCAAGTGCACTCTCTCTAAAAAATAAAAAAGATCTACTACAGCCTACATCTCAAATTCAGAGGATGAAAAAGGACCTCAAAGTGGAGTAAATGGTCAGTTCCATATCTTAGGCCTTACAATAGATGGAGAATTTGGGCATTAACACTGAACAAGGGTGCATGTTATGTACTCCACTGTGTTTCATCTTTTAAAAATATGATTGATAACTGAATATGGCTTATGTATTCTGGATCCTGGCTTAAGCATAGCTAATATGGTAGACATGGGTCATTCTGGAGAAGAGTTTAAGTTAAATCACAGGGAAAAAGAAGAATTTATGTTGGACTGAGGATAGGCAGTGAATATGGACTATATTTTCTGAGAACTTTAACAATGAAGATTCTGGTGAGACAAGCACAGGTGTCTAATGCACTCCCAGAATGCTATCAGAACGACCAATATTCATTCTGAAAACTAGAGAAGGAGCCATCTATCTGCCTTCACAAAAGAAAGATTTGGGGTCTTCAGAGTCTAATAGAGAAGACTGGAGTGGAAAAAAGGAAGACACAAGTCGAGATTCTATCTGACTCTTCCTCCTGAAAACCCACAAAGTCACCTGGCCATGGTGGAGGACCTTCCACTTTGGGGGGATGCCAGATAGAGGTGGAGTGTGCCAAGGGCCTGCTAGAGTGCAGGGCACTGGGACTCTATTCTGTCACTGCATCTGGATTTAGCAGCAGAATGCCCAGGACTGGCAGGAAGGTGAGGTAAAGAAGGCAAAAGTGAGACCAGAATATGCTCATTGATCCACTCGGACTCTCACGGAGCTAAGAGAATGGTGAGTGTAAGAGCAAACACAGCAACCTCATCAGGCACAGAGGAAGCAGAGCCTCAGCCAGAGTCCCTCACGGCCCTTGTGCACCTGTTCACCACCTCCTGTCTCCTGTGATGCTGGTGTCTGACCGTGATGCAGACACACGTATCTGTTTTCACATTCTTTTTTTTTAAATGTATTTATTTGACACACACAGAGAAAGAGAGATCATGAGTAGGCAGAGAGGCAGGCAGAGAGAGGCGGAAGCAGGCTCCCTGCCGAGCAGAGAGCCCAATGCAGGGCTCAATCCCAGGAACCTGAGATCATGACCTGGGCTGAAGGCAGAGGCTTAACCCACTGAGCCACCCAGTTGCCCCCTGTTTTCACATTCACTCACTCTCCCATACACTCATGGCCCTCCTCATCCCTCGTGGTGCCATGAGCTGTCACTGCCATGTGCTGTAACACACTTAAGATCTTTTTGCCCCACATATTTTTATTATTCTTTCCTGGAACAGCCAACCTACTTCAATCCACCCTCTGCCTCCCCTGCCATGACAGTGACTGGAGAAAAATACAGAACCTACTATTGGTTTCACTTCGAGCTTATGATTACTCATCCCACTTTCGTGCAGCCCAAGGGTCATGCTGCATTCCCTTTGTCTACACACTGCCTCCTCTGTCCAATGTCTGCTGCCTATCTTTACCTCTCCTCAAAGCTCTGACACTTTCTATCCTGTCCCGTTCTCAGATGATGGCTGTTGTGTCCAACCTCATTTAGAAAAGAGAAGGGCCATTGCCCTAGATCCCCAGCTGCCTTCATCTGGGTCCCTACACAGCCTTCCCTACTGTGAGTGGAGATCTGCTAGCCAAGGCTGGCCTCTCCATTCACCCACTGTGTTCCTTCCCACTTGAGTGGGTGCTAGTCACTGCCCCCTTTCTCTCTCGCATGATTAATTTTTTTCTTTCCAGTGGATTGCCCATATTAACATATAAAGATGCTATTATTTCTCCTATTTTAGAAAAAGACCCACAAGTCTCTTGACGCACAACCCCTCCAACTTCTGCTTTATTTTAAAGCTCTTTGGAAGAGATGCTTATTCTGGCTGTCTCCGGTGTCTCTCTGGAACCTACTTTTACTTCTGACCTCTTCTGAAATTTGTGTTTTCAAAGTTGCCCATCACATCCACACAGTCAATTTTCTCAGTTTTCCTCTGAATTAATCTTATAAATGATCATTCTTACATACACCTGCCTCCTCAACATCCCCAATGAGAACTTCATGGGATCTCAAGTTTAGCACATCCCACACCATGGTCCCTGTTTTCAGACCAAGCCTGCCCTCAAGCCCACCCTGCCAGTAAATGCTTAGCTTACTCTTACCACCCATCAGTCAACCAAACCCTCAGAGCCATCCTGGCTCTTCCCTCCCTCATATCCCATATCTGACCTACCAAAAATCCTGTTGTCTCCATCACTTTCTGAAGCACCATGGTCATTATCCTGCACAAGCCACATCCCTCCCCCCAATGGTTGGGATGCTCTGAACCAGCTGTGTGTTGCCGCCTTTGCTCACTCTCAGTGCACCTGCCCCTGTGGTCTGCACTCTGGCCCCAAACTACCCAGAGTCTTGACATTGGCCTGGTTTGCCACCACCCACAATATGTACTGGACCCTGTCTCCTCCCATGTCCCCCTTGCTTACTCAACGTAAGCCACAGCCACACCAGAGACGTGTTCCTAAACACGCAGTATGCTCCCACCAGGGACACTTGGTATTAGGAAGCTTTTACTAAAAAAAAAAGCATGAAATAATTAAGGAAACTTTCAATAGATTTGGCTCTGCCAAAAGGCATCGTAAACAAAATTCACTAGAGACAAAATGGGTAAACTATTTGTAATGTAGGACAAAGAATTTCTAGTTGTAATATATGAAGACATTTCATAAATTAATAAAAAATACAACTTCTTTACTTTTAAAAGGGGACAGAATTTATCAACTGACAATTCAAAAGAAAGAAAAACAAATGTCCTTTATGTAAGCATGTAATTATCGAAAGTTTTACAAACATACATTCAATTTGACTTCATAGTAATTTGTACCCAGAGATTCATTAAGAATATACCAAAGATTGAGTCACCAGACTCAATTTTGGTATAGTACTTGGTAAATTTAAATTTTAGTAAGACTGAAAATAAGGGAAAAGCAAGTATCCAGTATTAGAAGGTTGATTAAATAAATGATGGAAACTTTGCTTGCGGGAAGTACAACATATATTGTAAATCACTTTGCTGAAATAGAAAAGATTGTTACAATTTAGTTAAGTAAAAGAGCAGGTTACAAAAAACAATGCACGGACTAGTCCATTTTTGTAGTACTTCAATATACACATAGTTATGTTTCTGAATCAGTATATGGTGTTCACAGTGATTATTTTTTTTTCTTAAATAGGCTTTTAAATTTTCCCTTATTTTGCTTTTTTCTCTCTTTTTTATTTTTTCTACAATGAACAGGTAATAATTTCACAATAAATAACAAGGATTTTTCTATAGTGAGTAACCCATCAATTTCTTTTAAATATGGCACAGTCAATTCTGTAACATTCTGATAAATTTAATTCACCCTTCAAAAAAGGCACACTTACGGGGCGCCTGGGTGGCTCAGTGGGTTAAAGCCTCTGCCTTCGGCTCAGGTCATGATCCCAGGGTCCTGGGATCGAGCCCCACATAGGGCTCTCTGCTCAGCAGGGAGCCTGCCTGCCCCTCTCTCTGTGCTTGCCTGTCTGCCTACTTGTGATCTCTATCTGTCAAATAAATAAATAAAATCTTTAAAAAAAAAAAAGGCACACTTATGTTAAAAATACATATGTATGCATACTAACATTAAAATAAAGATGTCATAAGTAGTATAAAAATGAAATCAATAGTACTGTGATCAAAAATGAGTCAGAGATGAAAAAAAATGTGTAAGATAAAGCAACTGCCTGAATCCTGGAGGAAAACAAATGATTACATAAAAAATATTTGCCTGGCCTATTGTAAGAGCTCAAAAAATGGCTTTTAGCTTATTATGAGAATATTTGATCACTATTTTTCTGTCAACAAAACTTTAAATTTTTGAAAACTCACCGTGTATCTCTTTTAGCCTAAATTAATTTAATCCTTTGAATTTTCTCAACTTACTTTCTTGTAAGTGACCCTTAATGTTTAATCTCTTCCAGTTCATTTAATCATATTATTTTGGATGCATCCCGATGCTTTTTATAAAGGGATGCCCGACTCCTATGCAAACGACCTTATGGGACTGTGGCCCATGGACCAAGTGCCAATGCTCCGTGGCCAGTAGGTTGACCCATTCATCCTTGACCTACAGTGTTGTGGGACTTTTTCTTTCATGGTTGAAAGCACGGACTCTAGAATCAACTCTGTAGGTACAAATTTCAGTTCTGCCCCTTATTTTCTGTGGGTCCCTGGTCCTCTTGTTCCCGTGATCTCGCCTACTCGGGTTCAGAGTAACTGGCATCATCCTCAGCATATCCTAAGTTTTAACGACCATTAATTCTTGTTCATCCTTAGCTTTAAGCTGCTTTCAAGATGCTGCTACCACATATGGTTGGTTGTAGTTTTTCATGTTATAACTTCTTTTTTCCCTAACCCGAGCTCTTTGTGCAATTTAGGTCTACCATTCAGGACACTGAATGTTTTCTTCCCAGAGTGACATCGTCAGTAGATGTAATCAGGATGTCCCGTCCTGGTAACTTAAGTGGCCCCAGCCCCGACGGGGTGCCAGCGTTGGTGTGCTTGCTGGTGATCCTTCCCAGCAGATACTGTGTCAGTTACGTTCCTTCAGCCTCGGGGAGGAAAGCCCTGACTCGAACTGGCTCAGACAAAGAAGTTTCTTTTCTCCTGGGACAAGAGGCTTCGGAGGCTGCAGGGTGATGATTCCTGTGGCTCAGCAGGCGGGTGAAGTAATGACGGGCCAGGTGCCTTCCCTCTCCTAGATTCCCACATTAACATGCTGGCTCTGTCCCCAGGCTCCCCTGGGATTGCAAGAGCTGTTCAGAGCCACACCCAGACAAGATCAGTCCAGGAAAACAAAGCAATTGTTTAAGTTTTGTTACTTGTGTGCAGGGAAACCTTCTCAAAACCCCCGTTAAAGGTTTCTCCAGCCAGACATAGATGACATGACTGTTTCTAAACCTAGACGAAGGGACTCCGAGCTCCATGATTGGCACAGATTGATCAAGATTTGGTTTGTTTTTTTTTTTTTGAGAGAGAGAGACAGTGAGAGAGAGTATGAGCGAGGAGAAGGTCAGAGCAGAGAGAGAAGCAGACTCCCCATGGAGCTAGGAGCCCGATGCGGGACTCGATCCCTGGACTCCGGGATCATGTCCTGAGCCGAAGGCAGTCGCTTAACCAACTGAGCCACCCAGGCACCCCACAGACTGATCAAGATTTAACCCTATGGCTGGATGAGAAGGTGCTTCCCCTGAAATTCTCAGGAAAGAGCTCTGGCATGCCCACTGAAGCAGAGGTAAGGCAGGGCAGGAGTGGACATGAAGTGGGCAGCCAGCGGTGTCTGCTGCCCTTGGCCCAATAATGGCAGGGAGACGATAACATTTCTTTTTAATGTTCAGATAGGAAATGGCCATGCCCAGGGACTCAGATAAAGTCCACCACTTGGCTACAACTACATGTACATTAAGTTAAAGACACACTATGTCTTAGTAATTAGATAGTTTTGGATAAAAATGGGCATGAAACTCAAAAGTGTACCTTTACAGCTGCATTGTACATATTTGCAGCTGCTTATACATAAATTAATAATATATAAAGAATAATATAACATAATGTGAAATATATTAATTATATATTAATTATATATATTTATATATGCTTATATAATCTAATTAGGTACATGTCGTTTAACTAAATACATTAATATATTAATAATATATATATGAATACAGTAATATGTTATGTAATTTATTGTATAATAGGTATATATTAACTTACATAATATACATATAAGAAAATATATATTTATAACTTAAAAATCAAATTCAGACTGGTGTAACAGTAATAAAATCAAGGCATATAAAAGGATAGGTATCTCATGCAAAAAGAGACACTATTTTTTCGAGCATCTTAATAAACACTTGAGCACTGCTGGGAACATTTGGTAAAGAAGGAATAGTCTTCACCCTCATGGGGCTTATGTATTAGCATTTCTCAAAGTCTTTACACAGGTTCTATTTATGCTCCAAGGTTTTCATTTACATTCATGAAAAGAGATTCATCCTCACAATTTATTTTAGATAATCAGAAATCCCCATGGTTTACAGTTTTCTTGATAAATACCAAAAAGGAACATGTTAAGAATTTTAGAAATTCAAATCTCAAATAGGACAAAATTACTTAGAATGGTATAGAAATAATTATCAACTGAATCTCTGTCATTGCTATACAAAATATGAAGTTTGTGATAGATTTCAACAAACCATTTCTATATGACTCAGGTCTCAGACGTATGTGTTGGAAAATATAAGAATTTGTGATAAATTCATACATTAGGAAATATACTTTAAAATACAAAGCTCATGCTAATAGTATGGTACAAGATACATGTCCCCTTTTTTTTTATTATTAAATCAGGTTCTCCTTTCCTATTATGAGCCCCCAAACGATTGTAGGTTTCAAGAATGAGAAAAAGATCCAGATTGAAAAATAGAAATGAAAATTAAGTAGGATTTAAGATAAAAGCCTAGTGCAAATAATAAGGTTGGATTGGCTTTCTACATTTATTTGCATTTTCTGCATCTACAATGTTAGCAAGATCTGCAGGAGCACATTTCTCACTTTGGTCAAGGAAAGCAGAATTGCCATTGTAGGATAATGACAGTGTTTTGGGTTTAAGTCAGATGTTACCCTCTGCTATGGACTGTAAGAGTAAGCAGATAAATGAATGCTATTCATCTTCAAATTACACGCCACCTATTACCTATTATTACCCATGTTTCAGGGCCTCACTGAATAGATGTTGGCGAGCAAATGGACGTGGATGTCATTTTCTGTGAAAAGGACCAAAGATCATAGTTGATTGAGCTAGCCACTTGTCCCCACCCTTCTCTGCCCATATTGCTACTGACAGATCTCTCATCATAGACACAAGCTGTAGAAATATTATCCACTGCGTAACTCACTCACATAGTACAGAAATTCACGTTCTAATAGTTACTTGAGTGATTTGTTTGTAGATTTTTTTTGACACAAATTTGTTTTTCTTTAAGGTAAATTTACAAATTCACAGCAGTCAATCCTGCATTAAAGCTGGCTGATCAATTTTAATGAAATGCCCTAAGTCATAATAATAATTTAAAAAAAAAAAACCTGTTTCATATTACAACAACAAAGAGATCTTACTTGCCCCCAGGTCCCAGCCTCCACCTGCTTCTATATAAAGCAAACATAGTGCAATAATAGTGACATTTTTAATTATGCTGTTTTTCTGTAAAATCCTGGTTTGTGTGTCATGATTCTACAAGGTCGTAACAACTTCCCCAGTGATGTGCTGACCTCAGAGCCCGGAGCGTCCCCAGGTACTCCATGAACACCGTGAGAGAGGAATTGCCTTCACCTTGCTGGTTTACCATTCTTTACTTTTCTAATTATTAATAAAGATTGTTTAGGATCCTCACTTGACTCTGCTTTACCCTCTAACGATACCGTGTTTTTCAGCTTCTCCTCTTGCTTCTTGAAAGAAGAGTTTATTCCTGTTGTTTCCACTCTCACCTCCCAACTCACCCGGGCTTCTGACATCACTGTGCCCCACTGACCCCTTTTTGAAGATTACCAATGGCTTCCAAGTCACCCATCCCAAATGCTTTCATTTAACCCTCATTGACATCATCCCTCCCATGAGGCTGACCTTGTTTACCCCGTTTTCTGCCCCATAACCTAAAGCTCCCTGGAGCTCTCTGCCCCTTTTGCGGTGACATGGCCCCAGCCAGTGCAGTCCCATTTCCCTCCCCTGCCTCTGCCTACTGTCCAGATGCAGCACAGACAATCAGCACTTGATCCAGGAGTGACACCTTTGTGGGCCCTAAGAGGTGGGGGCAGATGTGGCAACAAAGACATTGCTTTCCATGTCCCAGGAGCTAGGACAGAGCAAGAGGTGTACGTGCCTGGTGGGCACATCTTGAAAGGTTTCCACATCCTGACGTCTGTTAGAAAGTAGCCTCCAGGGGCGCCTGGGTGGCTCAGTGGGTTAAGCCTCTGCCTTCGGCTCGGGTCATGATCCCAGGGTCCTGGGATCGAGCCCCACATCGGGCTCTCTGCTCCGCGGGGAGCCTGCTTCCTCCTCTCTCTCTGCCTGCCTCTCTTCCTACTTGTGATCTCTGTCTAATAAATAAATAAAATATTTTTTTTTAAAAAGAAGGTAGCCTCCAGCAGCTACACAGTGGCAGGCTGATACACAGAGGTCCAGGGCCGAGATGAGAGAGAGGCTACGAAGCTGTCCAACAAGAAGCAGCAAAGGTGACACTGGGAGACTTTAGTGACAAAGTTAGAAGATATACATGTAGAAATGAGAATTGTTGGTGGGCACACATCATAGAGCCTGTCATCCAATTGGAAAAGAGGAAGTGGAGTAGGTTGTTCTGGTCTCTTCTTGGGGCCATGTTCACCAAGAGAGGGCACAGGACAGGGGTTTCAGATAGTTGTGGCCACAGACTGGGCTCTGCTGTCACAGAGCACCACAGACCAGGGCTGCGGCAGTAGACACTTCTCACAGCTCTGGAGGTTGATACTCCAAGAATCAGACACCAGCAAATTCAGTGTCTGCAGAGGATCTTCCTCTGGGTTCATAGCCTTCATAGTCTTCTCACGGTGTCCTCCCATGGTTGACGGGGTGAGGAAGCACTCTGGGGTGTTTTATAAGGGCACTGATTCCATCCACGACGGTTCCACTCTCATGACCTAATTATTCCCCAAAGGCCCCATCTCCTAATGCCATCACCTTGGAGGTTAGGTTTTAATGAAAGAATGGAGGGGGCAGGAAGGATTGACAGAAACATTCAGTCCATAAGAGGAAGGACACTGGGGCTATGTGAGTCTTCCCCAGGTCACATTCCTGCTAACACCTGCAGGCTGTCATTGGCCCTCTTCGGCCACCTCTCTATGGTCCAGTACCAACCCCAGAACACCTGTCCCACCCCTGCTGGAAAGGCATGCATCAACACGGGAATTCCAGAGGTAATAAACTCCTCAGCCTGTGGGGTGGAGGTGTCTGAACGGGCTGCCTAGTGGAAGGGGCACTGAAAAATGCACTGAATTCTGACAGATGAAAATGGTTATGGGTACAGAGAAACCATGAGAAAGAATCAAAGGTAAAACACAAGGCCATTCAAAGAGGAGGCCATTGAGCAAGGAGGGAGAGGCAGGGCTGGCTCGGAGGAGACTAGTGGAGGTCAACACTAGAAGTGCTGTTAGCCTCACGGGACCGTTGACTGCCACCACGGCTCCCTGCATTCCCTTCATGGTTTCAGTTATCACATACGGCATGCCGCAGTCTCTCAAATCCTCACCCCTGGCCCAGACTTCTTCCACGGGGTCCAAATGTACGCATTTACTGTTGACATCCACCTCAAGCTCATGAAGGCTAAGATTGTTGTTCTGGATCTTTACGTTAGTTGAGTTGGCCTTTTAAATGGCAAGTAGCATCTGAAAAGCAAGTGGCAGTCATTTAGGTCTGCGTGAGCTTGACTATGATCTGAATTTAGTGCACATTCTTCATCGGTTTCCAGACTGTTGAAATCGGGCGGCTGCTTGGTGGCAGTTTTCCTTCTGCTCCTAATACTTTTCACTTAACAGAGACATATCAGGGTTCGCTCTCCAAAGCTTAATCAAAGTCTTGATTCTTATTAAAAGGAAAACCTTGGTTGTAAGAACCACAGTCTGCCTTTTAATCTTATCTTCATATAGTCAGTGACACTGTTGGTCGTGTTTAGAGGCCTCCAAATTCTGAGTCTGGAGCGGTGATCAAGTCATGGGTGTGCACACTGGTTTGGGGCCCAACGGAGAGTCTCAAAGATTTATTTCAGCATTTACTTTTTCCCCCTCTGGGCAGTGAGACCTGCTGCTCTAGATTTTAAAATAACAAAGATTGATCTTAAGTTCATTTCCATAAATATGCCGGGCACATAGGGAGCACTGGAATGCACAGTCATTCTGGTTGAAATGTGGCAGCTCAGCCCAAGGAGCAGTTCACACTCACTGCGAGACTTCCCATGAATACTTAAGCTCCAACAAGGGCCAGTTTCTTCAAAAAGGACTTTGGTCAACAGATTTGTAAGGAAATAAACTTCACGAGTTGACGTGAGCTTAATTAAAAAGTGATAAATCTCCCTTGCCTCGTCTATCAGCTATTTAAAAAAGAAAGAAACTTCAGGCTCTCGCTATTAAGCCACACTAGTTGGCACTTATAAACACAATTTCCATGATATGTTTTATAACTGAGAAATACAGAGCCCATGCATTTTTCTTTCTAGAAAATGTTAACTAGTTTTTCATATATTGTCTTTCGTCATTTATATTGTTCAATTCTAGGGAACATCCAGCTGATGAGTTAATGGTATATTTGTGTGACTTATGTCTTGTGAAGTTCTCTTACCTATAGTCAATAAAGCAACATGACTTAAGAACCCTAAATTCTGGAGTTCTAAGTACATAACAGTGTGTCTGCCTCAATGCAAAAATTAAAATGCTAGTGTCTTTTATGACTCTAGATAGACATCTGTAGCCATCTCAAGATTTCAGATTCTCAAGCCATCTGAAATGTCCTCACATGTGGGGAGAATCTCATGCATGGCTCTCCTCAATTATGCAAATGCAAATTCTGGAAGACTTTCTCACCATGCTGGTGAGAAGACTCCAGAGAGCAGCCTGCACAGTGAGTGGCTTTATCTAGTGACTAACTTCTCCTTTATTGGAGAATCCTTTTCACCATGGTGGAAGGGGTAATTTGGTGGAAAGAATGGTATTTACATCTGTAAAGACACTGAACTTTGCCCTGGTCATTGCTCCTAGGGTTGGCTTTTATGTTAAAAACAGATTAGAGTGAGCTCTCTCCGTTCTTTCTCCACCTCTCTTACACCTCACCCTGTTGTGGTTTCCAACCTCCTGAAGGGATAGGTGCCATTCAGGTGTCTCCTGGACGTCTCATTTTCTACGTCTCCTCCACAGGATGGAGAAACTTCTCATCTCTTCACCGAAGGGCTTCTACATTATCCACATACAACCACTGTATACATACTTCCCCCTTGAAATTTCAAAAAACTTTTAAAGAGAAGAAGATGAAAACAAACAAACAAAACCTTATCCTTCTCAAAAGTGGTTGCTCTTGGAATTGAAAGCCAAGGATTTCAAGACCTAATTTAGAACCAAAAGCCAGGAAACTGAGTTTAGTTTTATTGGATCTTTTTGTGCTCTCCCTTCAAAGAGAATATGTCTTAGTCTCATGAGAAGATATAACTCAGTCTTAACTGGAAAGGATCACATTAAAAGGGATGATTTTTTTATAAAAAATAATGATAAGGGAAAATCTTACCAAAATTTATATTATTACAGTGTTATATTTAAACTTACATTTAAGAGAGTGAGAAAATGTTGATGAACATTTTAGATTCAGAACCCTGAATAACCAAGAAAAACACAAGTACATTCATATAAAATCAAGAATCTACTCAGCCATTTTCATTCCTCTTTATTTTAACTGAAACTTAGTTGTTTTATAAATTTGGAAAAGTTCTATTTTCATCCCTCTTTATCTTAACTGAAACTTATTTGTTTTATAAATTTGGAAAAGTTCTATTATTCTTAGTTTATTTTGACATTCTGGAGGAAAAAAAAAAGATCGTGTGATGTCTGTTCCTAATTTCTCCAAGTTCTTTCCCTATTAGTGTGCTATCTAGAGTTATTCATATTTACCATGTATCTGAATACTCAAAATCAAGATACATAGTCTAACAAAGCATATTTTCTCATTTTTCAATTTACTTATATGAAAAGTCAACATGGAAAGCTATGAAAGTTTAGTTGCTTTTAATTTTGAGCAGGCAAGTTATACTCATTGAGATCTAATTTAACAATCAAAAAAATTGTGTGATATATTTTTGGTTTCCCTATGGTAGCATTACTTCATGTTTTAGAATACAAATCTCCCTTGGCATCATTCCTTTCTTTCCTGCCAGATCAACACTAAATAAGCATTATGATGTATACTCCATAAAGCACGTTTTAATCCCTCTTGTATCTCAACTGAATTTTTTAAAAAACATGAAAGAAGAAAATAAAATCTTTATGTCAGACAGTAGGTAATGGAGTTTCTTAAGATAACATATTTTATGGCTTCTCTATACTTACAAGAAATAAGAAAATATTGACCTATTTTATCTTCCTGCGTAATGGGTGGGGCTGAGTGAAAGGCAGTTTCAATCTCCCCAGGTGTGCTGATGGAAAGTGAAAAATGATTTTTCCTAGTCAAAGAATGAATTCCTAGGATGCTAGGAAGGTATTAGGATACCATGATGTTTTGACACACAAAGCAAACAATTAAGCTATTGTGCAGGTAAGTGACCTGAAAAAAGAATCCTGAGAAAGGAAGTTTAGTAGAACTGGGTAAGTATGTTTCATTCCTTCCTTCTTTGACATAATAAAAATCTTCTTTTTTTTTAAGATTTTATTTATTTATTTGACAGGGAGAGACACAGCTAGAGAGGGAACACAAGCAAAGGGAGTGGGAGAGGAGAAGCAGACTTCTTGCTGAGCAGGAGCCCAATGCAGGTCTCAATCCTAGGAACCCCCCAGGGTCCTAGGTCAGGTCATGACCTGAGCCTAAGGCACACACTTAACGACTGAGCCACCCAGATGCCCCTAAAACTTTTCTTTAAATCCAATTTTGACAGAGGGAATTCTGACAATGGCAGTGTGAGGAGGCTGGCAAATCATCTCCCACATAAATAAGTATGAACACATATAAAACAATTATTTGGGGTTCTGGAGATTAACCAAATTTAAATAATACATTGAGAAGTATTTAATTATGAAAAACTACTAATGAAGGGTAAAAATTGTGGGACTATCTGGACCTCTCATCTGAGACTGTTTCCATTCCTCCACACCCACTCAGCTCATAGTATAGTAGTTTTACCAGGGTAGGGAGAACTTTGAAAACCAGCAGCCTTCCCATGGGGGAAGAGAGCAGCTGACTCGGAATACAGGCTAAACATTTACGGTGGCATTGTCAGTAATTGCAACAAACTTTGTTAAAAACGAATGAAGGAAGCACACAGCTTTTCTACCTCCAGTTTTCAGTCCCATTAAGGGAAAGGATCAAATCAGCAGAAAGTTAATGGGTTCCTAGAAATGAGGAGTCCACAAAGGAAAAGAGATGAGCTCTTCACATCTCTGGTTAACAATAAACTATGAGGAATACACCGCGAGGAACCTTTAAGAGGGCTGAGAAGAACGTAAAAGCTGAGAAATATTGGAGAAGTGGCTGAGGTCTACATATGCTGCCCAAATCACACACAGACCCAGTGGCAAGAGCGATAGCCACACGAATACAACATATTGGAGCAAAACTTCTGCCCAGACCATTGGCTGATCACTAAACAGTGCAGATACAAGAGTATTCCTATAAGATCAGACTAAAAAATGACTAGAATAAATAAAAACTCAGTATAAAATCAGTGGCCACACACCACAGGGGAAAGACTTTAAGGTCACACAAATTATCGGAAAGGGGAAAAAAAGAAACTCAGGGGAAAAAAGCACACAGAATCCAGAGTAGCTAGAATCTGCTTTCTAAAGTGTTTGCTGTTTGAGAAAACTATAAAAGAGCTGCTGAGAAACAAGCAAGCTTGACCCATACTCTGGGTAAAAAACAAACCAACAGGAACTGATTTGAGTGGGTCCAGATGTCGGATTAGGTAGACAGACACTTCAAAGTAGGTATTATAGGCACATCCAATGAGTTCAAGAAAACTATCTTTAAAAAATTAAAGGAAAATATGTCAATGAAGACTAAACAAATAGAAACTCTCAACACAGAAGCACATACTTTTTTAAAGAACCAAATGAGTGGCTGGGTGGCTCACTTAGTTAAGCAATTGACTTGATTTCAGCTCAGGTCATGATCACAGGGACATGAGACTGAGCCCCATGTCAGGCTCCACGCAGAGCAGAGAACCTGCTTAAAGTTTTCTCTCCCTCTCCTGCTTGTCACTCTCTTTCTAAAAAAAAAGAAAGAAAGAAAGAAGGAAGGAAATATGGGGCACCTGGGTGGCTCCGTTAGTGAAGCCTCCAACTCTTGATTTCAATTTAGGTCATGATCTCAGGATCATATCAAGCCCCATGCTGTGCCCTGTGCTCAGCACTGAGTCTGCTTATCCCTTTCGCTCTCCCTCTGCTCCTCCCTGCCCTCATGCACTCCCTCTCTCTCTTTCTCTCTCAAATAAATACATAAATAAATAAATAAATAAAATCTTTAAAAAATTAAAATCTAGAAAAAATAAAGAACCAAATGAAAATTCTATAGTCAAAATGCACAATAATTAAAAGGGAAAATTCAACAACAGAGTTGAGGAGGTAGAAGAAGGACATGCCGAACAATTAGGTAAATAAATGGAAATTATAGAATCCAAGGAATTGAAAGAACAAAGGTTTAAGAAGAGTGAACAGAGCCTCAGCGACTTGAGAACATCCTCAGTTATACTTATGTACTTGTACTGGGAGTTCTACAAGAAGAAGAGTGAGAAAGGAGCAGAAAAAGTGTTTGAAGAAATAATGGTAGGAAACATCCCAAATTTAATGAGAAACATGAATCTCATGAATCTACAGATCCAAGAAGTTCCACAAATCCCAATAGGACAAAACCAAAAAGACACACACCTAGGTACATTATAATCGCACTGCTGAAGGACAAAAACAGAGATAAAACCATCTTGAATGCAGCAAGAAAACAAAGAAGACTCATTACATTCAGGAGAACAATAATAAGATCTGTAACTAACACATGATCCTAAGCAATGAGAACCAGAAAGCAGTGGAGTGACATATTCAAAATGCTGACAGAAAACCCTGTCAAACCAGAACTCTATTAAAAAAAATAGAAGGCAAAATAGAGACATTCTCAGATAAACAAAAACTGAGAGCATTTGTTACCAGCAGACTTGCCCTTCAACAATACTATAGGAGTCATTCAGACTGTAAGGATATGGCACAAGATAGTAACATCAGTCCTTGGGGGAAAAATGAGGTCCACAAGAAATAATAAAAATGAGAGTAAATATAAAAGATGGTATATGGTATAAATGCATTTTTCCCTTTTCAAAACTTTATTTAAAAAGCATAAGATTGCATAAGGCAAAATCATAACACTGCCCTGTTGAGTTTATGACATATACAGATGTAAAGTATGTGAAAATAATACTACAAAGGAGGGAGGTAGAAAATGGAACTATACTGGAGTAGAGTGCCTATATTTTATCAGAATTAAGGCAGTGATAACTTCAAATAGATTGTGATAAATTAAGCTGCATAAGAAAATTTCTACAGCAACCACTAAGAAAACAAGGCATAAACAACCAATAAATAAGTAAACACTTTGGAAATTAAGAGATTAAGTTGATACAATTAAAAAATGCATTTGACACAAAAGAATGCAGTGAAGAAGGTACAAAGAACAAAAAGACATAAGGCATAGGAAACAACAAAATGGCTCCTGTGCATTTAATCTTATCAAAAATTGGATTAAATACAACTAGACTAAGCACATCACTAAAAATGCAGAACCCTACTCTTAATAATGGATAGACCATCCTGAGAACCAATAATGAATCAATGGATCTGAACAACGCTATAGATCAAATGGCTCTAACAAGCATATACAGAACATTCTATCCAACAACAGCAGAATACACATTCTTCTCAAGTGTACATCGAACATTTTCTAGGATAGACCATATTCTAGGCCATTGAATTCAAGAGGTTTGAAATCATAACTAGTATCTTCTCTGACCACAATGGCATGAATCTAAAGATCAATAACAAGAGAAAAACTGGAAAATTCATGAACACCTGAGGATTAAGCAACATTCTCCTAAACAACAAATGGATCAAAAATTAGGGGCGTCTGGGTGGCTCAGTGATTTAAGCCTCTGCCTTTGGCTTGGGTCATGGTCTCAGGGTCCTGGGATCGAGCCCTACATCAGGCTTTCTGTTCAGTGGGGAGCCTGCTTCCCCCCTCCCTCTGCCTGCCTCTCTGCCTACTTGTGATCTCTCTCTCTCTGTCAAATAAATAAATAAAATCTTTTAAAAAATTAATTAGACAAACCATGAGAGACTGTGGACTCTGCGAAATAAACTGAGGGTTTTTTGGGGGGTGGGAGTTGGGTGTGCCTGCTGGTGGGTATTATGGAGGGCATGTATTACATGGAGCACTGGGTGTGGTGCATAAACAATGAATTCTGGAACACTGAAAAGAAATAAAAATTAAAATTAAAAAATAAAAAATTAATTAATTAAAGGGGAAATTAAAATATTTCTTGAGATAAGTGAAAATGGAAACATAACATACCAGAACTCATAGGCTATTGCAAATGCAGTTCTTAGAGGGATGTTTATAGCAATTAACCCTTACATTAAGTCGCATGAAAGACCCCAGAGAAACAACCTAACTTTTCACCACAAGAAACTAGAAAAAGTTACCAGCAGGAAGAGAATAATAAAGATTAAGTAGAATAAATGAAATAGAGAACAGAAAAAAATATTAAAAAGATTGACCAAACTAAGACTTGGTTCTTTGAAAAGATAAACACAATTGACCATCCAGTAACTAGTCTAAACAAGGGGAAAAAAAGAAAGAGAGAATAAAACCCAAATCAACAAAATTATAAATGAAAAAGGAGACATTACAACTGACAGCACAGAAATACAAAGGATCATAAGAGATACTATGAACAACCATAGGCTAACAAGCTGGAAAACACAGAAAATGCAGGGAAATTCTAACATATAACATGTAAAGACTAAACTGGGAAGAAATAAAAAAATCTGAATAGACCAATTAGTAGTAAGGAGATTGAATAAATAATTAAAAATCTCGCAATGGGGGCACCTGAGTGGCTCAGTGGGTTAAAGCCGCTGCCTTTGGCTCGGGTCATGATCCCAGGGTCCTGGGATCGAGCCCCGCATCGGGCTCTCTGCTCTGCGGACAGCCTGCTTCCTCTTCTCTCTCTCTCTGCCTACTTGTGATCTCTGTCTATCAAATAAATAAATAAAATCTTTAAAAAAAAAATCTCTCAATGAAGAAAAACCCTGGACAAGATGGCTTCACTGGTGAATTTCACCAAACATTTAAAGAAGAGTGAACACCAATCTTCCTCAAACTCTTCCAAAAACTCCAAGAGAAGGCAGCACTTCCAAACTCATCTAGTAAGGCCAGCATTATTCTGACACCAAAGCCAGATAAAGACACCACTAGAAAGGAAAACTACAGGCCAATATTTCTGATAAACAAAGATACAAAACTTCTCAATAAAATACTAGTACACAGAATTCAACAGCACATTAAAAGGTTATTCAGCATGATTAAGTGGAATTAATCCCAGGAGTACAAGGATGGTTCAACATATGAAAATCAATAAATATATGTTACAGTCATAGAATGAAAGAAAAGAATCTTATGATTTCATTGAGACAGAAAAGGCATTTGGCGAAACTCAACATCTATGCATGATAAAAAAAAGACTTAATAAATTAGACATAGAAGGAATACACCTAAACATAATAAAAGCCATATATGACAAGCCCATAGCTAACATTGTATTTATTGGTGACAGGTTGAAAGCTTTTCCTTGGAGATCAGGATTAAGACAAGGGTGTCCACTCTCACCACTCTTATAGTAGTAGAAGCCCTAGCTAGAACAATCAGGCAAGAAAAAGAAATAAAATGCATTAGAAATGGAACTAATGAGTTAAATTATTCTATTTCCATAGATGATATTTTATATAGAGAGAATATCCCAAAGTCTCCACCAAAATAAAACCACTAAAACTAATCAACAAATTCAATAAAGTTGCAAGATGCAAAATTAACATACAGAAATTAGTAGCATTTCTATGCACTAATAGTGACCTTTCTGAAAAATAATGAAATTGACCCCATTTACAATAGTATCAAAACCACTAAGATACTTAGGAGTAAATTTAACCAAGGGCATAATAGACCTCTGCTCTGAAAACTATAAGACATTGTTGAAAAAAATTGAAGATGCAAATAAATGGAAAAATTATCTGATGTTCATGGATTGGAAGAATTAATATTATTAAAATGTCCATACTATCAGGGGACGCCTGGGTGGCTCAGTTGGTTGGGCGGCTGCCTTCGGCTCAGGTCATGATCCCAGTGTCCTGGGATCGAGTCCCACATTGGGCTCCTTGCTCAGCAGTGAGCCTGCTTCTCCTCTGCCTCTGCCTGTGCTCGCTCCTGCACTCTCTCTCTGTCTGATAAATAAATAAAATCTCTAAAAAAAAAAAAAAGGATTAAAGATGTCCATACTATCAAAAGCCATCCATAGATTCAACATAATCTCTATCATGATTTTAATGGCATTTTTTACAGAAATAGAAAAACACCCTACAAATTTTTATGGAGTCAAAAATACCCCCAAATAACCAAAGAAATACTGGAAAGGAAGTTTGGATCAAGAGGCCTCACTTTCTGATGTCAAGCTAATCTATAAACTATAGTAATTAAAACAGTGTGGTTTTAAAGTGCTTTAAAGTGGACAAATAGATGAACAGATCTGAATTCAGAGCACAGATGTAAACCCAAACAAAAAATACTATCAACTAATAGTTGAAGAGGGAGCCAAGAATAGTCAATGGAGAAAAGACAGTCTCTTCAATAAATATGCTGAGATAATTGAATATTCATATGTAAAAGAATGAAACTGGATCATTACCTCATACCACTCACAAAAAGTAGTTCAAAATGGATTAAAGACTTAAATGTAAGACCTGAAACCATGAAACTCCTAGAAGAAAACAGAAGAAAATCTCCTTGGCATGGGTCTTTGTAATGATTTTTTCAAAATCACACCTAAAGCATGAGCAACAAAATAAATAAGTGAGAGTATATGAAATTAAAAAGCTTCTGAACAGCAAAAGAAACCATCAACAAATGAAAAGACAACCTGTGAAATGGGAAAAAAATTGTAAACCATATATCTGATAAGCACTTAACATACAAAAATATAAAGAACTCATACAATTCAATAGCATAAAAATTAAACAAATGGGAGAAATACCTGAATAGACACTTCTACAAAGAAAATATATGAATGGCCAATAGGTACAGGAAAAGATGTTCAACATTACTAGTCATTAGGAAAACACAAATTAAAGCCACAGTGAGTTATCACCTCACACCTGTTAGAATGGCTAAAATTAACAACACAGGAAAAAACAGATGTTGACGAGGATGCGGAGAACAGGGAACTCTTTTGCACTCTTTTGTTGGTGGAAATGCAAACTGGTGCAGCCACTATGGAAAATGGTAGAGATGCCTCAAAAAAATTAAAAATGGAACTGCCCGAGGATCCAGAAATTCCAAGTTTGGGGATATATCCAAAGGTAGTGAAAACAATAACTTGAAAAGACATCTCATCTTCATAGAAGAATTATTTACAATAGCCAAGACATGGAAACAACCTAAGAGTCCATGGATAGATGAACATATAAAGAAGTTGTGGTA
>RCUC01127614.1:0-12538 GCA_003697995.1 Taxidea taxus jeffersonii
AAAAAAAAAAAAAAAAAGTACTAGAAGGTCGCATTGGTTTTGTTTTCAAAGGAAATTTAAAGTTAAAAATGAATAGCTTTTCTTGAACAAAATGAAAAATTTGTGTAGTATTTTCTACACAGGAAGTCCTACTTAGAGCCAGGCCCACACCACTGCCAGTCTCCTTAGCGTACCTGGCCGCACACGGAATACGGGAAGCTCTAGGTGGGCACGATCTGCACGCCAGCCGGAGCGCAGGGGAACTTTGGGCAAAATACTTTCTTTGGCCAGCATTCTGAACACAGTGGCCTTTCCAAAGAATTTATTGTTAAAAACAGTTTCTTTTTTTTTTTTTTTTTTTTTCAGCAAAAGAAGAAGAGAAACAGAAATTACTTAAATGGAGTTCAGACTTAAAACAAGAACGAGAACAGCTAGAGCAGAAGGTGAAACAGCTCAGCAATTCTATAAGTGTAAGTAGAGCTCGTGCCTTCAGCCGTGGCTGCAGACCGGGGCCCTTGCACGGTCACAGTCGTCCGTGTGGCTCCCGGGGCAGGTTCGGGTCCGTCAGCTTACTAACTCAGGAGACTTGGGGTGGATGCAGAGTTCGCCTCTGGTTACAGTTTGGCCCTCAGGACAGGTGGCCAGTTGGTATATGGTGCCTTCGCCAAGCTCTGGAACCTCCCACGGGCTTTGGTCTGAGAGGATTTTCAGCCTCCAGGCTGAAGAGATGCTGTAGCAGCTACAGCAGGACAGCCACGCCCCTGTGTGTTCCTCAGTGGGGTTGGGAGGAATGTGAAGCCTCTCCCTGTGCCAGGGATGCACAGATCAGGCCCCTGCATAGAAGCCTTTCTCATCGTCCTAGTTAGTGGTCTGTCTGCGTGGCCTCTCTTCCCGTCCTTTCATCCACACGCTGCTGATGGCGTCTCTGGGTTTTCCTGACCAGCCTGAGGAAGAGAGGTTCCTGGAGACAAGTATTGGAAGTAAATACTGCCCATCCTGGCCTGTCCAGGTGGAGACCGGGTTGTATTTGCAGCAGAGATTCTGAGGCCCCTCCCAGAGCAAGTTTTACTTCTCCTTGAGTAGGTGCCCCTCCCCTTGTTGGAGCCAGGTGGCCTCAGCTCTCATGGACAGCAGGTGGGACCCTGGACTTGGTGGCAGTTGGGCTGTCCCAACTCGGCTGCCTTCTCCTCATCGCCATACTCCCCCATGGCATGTGGGTTTTGCATCTCTTCCTGCCTAGAACAGAAGCCAGCAGCTGTGGGAGACCTTGAGCAAAAGGGCAAAAGACTCCGAGTCCATGACCAAACAGAAGGGTTTCTGTTGGCTGCAGTGTTTGATTCTCCCAAATATCACGGTGCTACCCCAGGCCTGCCTCTAAATTCTTGCCAACCAAGTGATCCTCAGTAGCCTCCAATTGGACCCAGATACCACTGGCTCATTTTCGATCCTCGAAAGCTCAGCCCAGTCCTGAGCACGTTAGCACCCATTTGCACGGCAGAAGCATACCGAAACCTGCCCCCAGAAGCCTCAGCACAGCTCTGGGAATGTTGTTTTCAAATTGCTTTTCTTTTGTAGCATTAGAGTGGTAATTCACATTTGGTTTTAAGTCCTAGTGTCAAGCAGGGTTGGCTTTTAAAGCACGCACTTGCACTTTCCCTCCTGCCTATTGGGCCTCCTACTTCCGTTGGGCAGTAGTGCCCCTCAGTGCAGAGCAGAGCAAGGGCTAGGGGCTGCACACCAGCCAGCAGGGTTCTTTTCCCTGGAGAGAAAAGCCACGGAGGCTCAGTGCCACTGCCCTTCTCATTTGCTGCAGAAATGCATGGAAATGAAGAACACCATCTTGGCCCGGCAGAAGGAGATGCACAGCTCCCTGGAGAAGGTAAAGCAGCTGATCCGCCTCATCCACGGCATCGATCTCTCCAAACCTGTAGACTCTGAGGCCACTGTGGGGGCCATCTCCAACGGCCCGGACTGCACCCCCCCTGCCAACGCCGCCACCTCCACGCCGGCCCACTCCCCCTCCTCCCAGAGCTGCACAGCGAACTGTACCCAGGGGGATGAGACTAAATAACAGAGCCCCGCGAGGAGAAGCCACGGGATCCCGGCAGCCAGGAGAGCAAAAACACTGAAGACTCTAGAAAAGCAAAGCCGGATTTCTTCTGGAAAGTACAGAATTCTTTTGGTTCTTTGGTTCCAGAGAGAGAGAAGATGCTTGTGCCAGGTGGCACCAGAGTTTGCCAATTGATCCTTCTTATTCTGTGTGTACATGCAAAGATTGGACCATGTTACATGAAATAGTGCCAGCTGGAGGTCCTTTGCCAGCACCATGCCAAGTGAAATAATATATTTACTCTCTCTATTATACACCAGTGTGTGCCTGCAGCAGCCTCCACAGCCACCATGGGTTTGTTTTTGTTTTGTCGGGTGGGGAGCAGGGACGGGCGGAGGGAGGAGAGCAGGTTTCAGATCCTTATTTGCCGAGCCGTTTGTTTAGGTAGAGAAGACAAGTCCAAAGAGTGTGTGGGCTTTCCTGTTTCTAAACTTTCACTACTATAAAACCAAAAAAAGGAAATCGAGATTTAACCAACCCCAGTGCCCAGAGGAGGGATGGGAGGGAATTGGGGGGGAGCCGGGGTGGGAAAAGTCTATCAAATAAACAGTATTTCCTATTGTCTGGGGTGGGGCCCAGTGCATGGAGAGGGGGACACCGAGGGCAGCCACGGGGTCCTTTTCCTGCACACCCCGCCTCCCGCCCTGGGCGCCCCCGCCACTCGTTGCGCTCCTTCCCTGCTTTGGCAAATTGGCGTGCGTCCCCGTGAATGGTCTGGTTACCTTCCCTCTCTGAGAACAGGCAAGAGGCCGCCCTAGCGGGCCATTGTCCGGGGCAGGGAAGAAGGGTGTGTGTGTCCAGGAAGGAAAAAAAGGTGGATCGGTGATTTTTACTTGAAAACAAGCTCCATCCCTTTTCTATATTTATAAGAAGAGAAGATTCTGAGCGAAGCAGCACGCGACCCAGGTGTGTGTGAATTGAATGGAGATGTTTCTTTTCTCTTTTTTTAAATTTTTGTTTTGTTTTGTTTTGTTTTTCTTTAAGAAAAAAGTTTTATTTTGTTGTTTATTTTACTTTTTTGGTAACAAAAACTAAAATAAGGAATAGAAAAGCTGTTTTTCAGGCTGACAGTCAATTAAGGGTAGTCGAGGCCGTGCATGGTAGGGTAGGAGTCATAGTGTCAGTGAGGTCCAGTGAGTCCGTGTGAGTCCTTGTGTCATCGTCCGGGCACTGTTTTTTATGCAAGGGCAAAAATCTTTGTATCTGGGGAAATCAACAACAACAACTTTTTTTTAAATTAAAAAGGAAAATAAAAGATATTGAGGTCTTCCTAGTGTTACTTAAATTAAGATCAAGGTAAGAAACATTGTAAAAAAAAATTACAAAAGTGCTATTTGTTTCCTAAAAACAGTGATTTCTATTAAAAAGGTGTCAGAACTGGAGAAAATGCTGTGTAGTTATAATTTTTTAGCACAGAACCTGCTGATCATGATGACATTTTGCTGTGTTTGGTGTCTCAAGACTGGTGGGCTAGTGTCCATGATTCTGTCCTCTGGATGACTGCAGCCCTAATGGGCAGCAGCCGAGCCCTACCACCACTCTCCTCTCCTCGGAAAGGACTGTCCTCTCTTCTTGGCGCAGGGATCTGGGCTTCTCTTCTTGAAGCCCACATGGAGTGGATGGTATCAGGGCCCTACCCTACCCATTGTCTCCTCGGATTTTGCTAGAGCAAAAGGCTGGTGCCTAAATAAGATCCCTTCCTTTGGTGCTGCTCTCCGTCTTTCAGCCACCAGCATTGTGAGTGCCTGGGGGACAGCTTTGAAGGACATGACCAGTGACACTCATTGGTGCCCATGCACCCTGGCCTTGGTGGGAGGGTGCAAGGGGCAGGCTGGCTGCATCAGCCCTTGGTGCTGAGAAAGGACGAAGGAGCAAGATGTCTTGAGGGTACATGGTGTCTCTGAGACAAAGAGCCCCAGGGTGGCCTTTGTGTCTGTCTTGCCTTTGAAGAGGTCTGACTCTGCAGCCGCTTTCTCTGCCCGTTGGCTCTAGGTACCCATGATAGAATTTACTGCCCTTTGCCCACCCACAAGCTTCCTGGGCGACCTTGGGCTAGAATCGCTGTGCTTGCCTTGGCGTGGCCCGTCTCCTTCTTGAAAAAACAAGGGTTCTGAAAGACTCGGACCATTTCTATCATCTTGCCTCGTGGGAAGTAAATTTTGCCAGGCGTGTGCCGTCATCGGAGACCTTGGCCGGTTGTGTGCCTGGCCCACAGGAAGGAGGAGGGAGCTCCTCGCCCCAGCTCTCCTGGGACAGCTCTCCCAAGCCCGCCCCGTACTGCATAATGGCCAGAGTCTAGAAGGGGCAGAAAAGGTCCCGTTAGTTTCTCCTTTGCTCAGTTAGTCCCAGAGATCCCCATTAGAAACCTGAAAGCAAATCCAAGAGAAAGGGACACTTCCTAGGTCAAATATGCCTCATCTCTACTGGTCATTTCAACTTCCCAGGAATGTTAGGGGATTAAGAGTGGCTGCACAGGCTTCAGAGTCAGGCCCTGGCTGCGAGGTTGCCTGAGGGGGACAGGGAGCTCCCCTTTTCTCCTGCAGAAACCAAGGTGCTATGTCTAGTCAGGGGGCTTTGGAGACGCCTGGACTAGTTGGAGGCATAGTTGGCAGAGGTTCAGAGCCCAGCAGCAGGCTGTACGCCCGGTCTTAAGCTCTCCCACTAGACTTGTCTGGGCCCAGAGACTGGGAGTTGCCATGATACCTATCTTTTCTTGAAAGAAGTTAGGAAGCGATCATCACTAGAAGCCTTTGCTCAGAGAGGAGCTGCCTGAGAATTCTTGGGGTGTTGGCAGAGACGGGGGTGGGTAGAGCTAGGCATTGACCGGTATTTTGCCTGCTGCTGTGAGAACTCACATTCTGGCCTTGCCTGAGGTTGGGATGTGGATTCTTCTTTAAGTGCGGATGCAAGCTGTTCTGTGAGCCAACTAGCATGGAGTACGAAATGCAACCCTGCCTCCGGGCCCCCACATTCTGGCCTCAAATTTTAAAACTCTACTTACTGCCAAGAAAAGGCCCTGATCACCCCATCTCCTTTTCCTCTACTGTCCTGCCAGGAGAAGACCGTCTCTCTGTGCCCTAGACCTTGGGTGCTTGTGACCCTCTGAGACACACATTCAGGACTGCCTCACCTGGGCTGCCTCCACCGCTCTCCTCTCCTCTCCTCTGCTGCTCTTCCACCATGCCTGGGCCCAGCTGCTCACAGGCACATCTCAGACCAGCTGGCTTGGCAGTCACTTCAGAGGCCGGGGAGTGGCTGATCTGGGACGAGGAGCTGGCTGCCCCTGGGCCCTTGATCAGGAGGCCAGTGGCGCAGGCACTGTACCCTGGAGCCGGTGAGCTCATGTTACTGTCATCTTCCTGCCTCTCTCATTCTTGCCAATGCTGCCCGCAGGTCCTTCTTCTCTCCCTGAGCCTGTTGAGTCTTGTCTCATCGCTGCTGAGCTCATCCAGAGTTGTGCTTTCTCCCTTCCTGATCAGGCCCCTTGGGGCAGCCCCCGGTGGGGCCTTCTCGTGTAGGGCTGCACCCTGGCCACCTCCAGCCTGCAGCATCTGAGTGCCCGTTTCCCCGCGGGGCCTGCCTGTCCTGGCTTCTTCCTGGCTCAGGCCCAACAGGCGGTGCAAACCGGCACAATGGCTGCCCCCACGCTTCTCTCCGTGAGGGGGACCGTCTCCTGCTCACTGAGTCTGCATGTACCGTTGGCCCTCCAGCCATCTCTGAGACTTCCTCTTGGGGCCAGCAGAGCCCCTCTGGGCTCTCACTCCCAAGTCGCAGGACTTGCTCTAAGCAGTTTCCTCCCTTCACTCCCTTTTAGGGTGTGGTCTTTCTTATTTATCCAAAGGGCTTAATTTAGGAGACTTTTACCCCAGGGGTAAAAGGCTCTTCTGGGTAGTAGGGCAGATGGTGGCCCAGGTATTCTCCAGGCCCTGGGTTCTCCAGGTTCCATGGCTTCTGTTGGATAGGGGCAACTTTGCTCAGTGTAAATGACTGTGGGCCTCACCCTCACCCCTCAGCTGGGCACCCCAGGCGCGAAACAGGAGACCCATTTGCACCCTGGCTTACAGCCGTCCTCGGTGTCCACTCCTCTCCAAGGGAGGGGATGGCCCCCAGGAAGATAGCCCTGGCCCTCCGGCATTAATGAAGGGGAGGCCACGAGGTCGCCCCCTCCAGAGAGCCAGGGTGGAACTGAAAAATCGCGCTGGCAGAGGAAGGGCAGGGCTCACAAACTCCACTTTGCTCCCCGCTCCCACGAGGCCCTTCCTCCCTGAGGACTCCCCCACCCCCCACAGCAGCCTTTGGCCTCTGCACCTCTGTGTCGTTGGGTCCTCAGCCCAGGGTGAGCTGCAGTCAGGCAGGACAGGATGGGCAGCCAGAGGTCAGCGAGCTCCGAGCAGAAAAGAGCCAGCCAGCCCCCAATCCTGTCTCTTGTCCACGCCCTTTGTGATTTCAGTCTTGGTAGAACTTGTATTTGGAGTTTTGTGCTTCAAAGTTTTTTGTTTTTGTTTGTTTCATTTTTGTTTTGAGGGGGTGGGGGGGGATCCAGAGCAGCTGATCAATTTGTATTTATTTATTTTAACATTTTACTAAATAAAGCCAAATAAAGTCTCTCAGCCTCATGGTATTGGGTTTGGGGCAGGGGAGGGTGGGCAAGACACACTCGGGTCCCGGCCCTCCTGCAACTCCAGGGAGACTCAGCCCCTTCCCGGCTGACCCACACCTTCACGCCCCAAACCAGATGGAACATGAAAAAGAGCCTGAAGAACTTTAATTATGAAAAGGGGATGTACAGATGAAGCTGGGGGAACCAGCCCCAAACAGCTGGGGAACCAGGAAAGTAGACCCCAGCTGTAGCAGCAAGGGGAGGCCCCAGGACCCGCCCCACAGGTGCTCCAACGGAAGCCCTTTCCACCGAGACCTTCAATAATTTAAGTGGCAAGTGGCGGGGGGGGGGGGGGGGGGGGGGGGGGGGGGGGGGGAGGGTGGCCGGGTTGCTCCAATGTCTACAGGGAGCCTGTGAGAGCCAAGGGGAAGCGCAGGTGTGAGCCACGCAGGCCCAGCCTCCGGGAGGTCAGGCGGGGCCTCGGGGTGGCTGCAGGGCAGTGAGGTATTTGAGGGCAGCAGCCCCATAGTGACGGGACAAGTCCTGGTGGAACTCATCCTTGAGGACCTGGAGGCAGTCACGATAGGTGGGGCTGGAGCGGAAGCGAGAGATGTCAAGGCTTGGGGCATGTGGCAGGTGGATGGTGAAGGCCTCGGGCAGCACCAGGAGCTCGTATTCCTATAGGACAGAAGCAGATGGACATCCATTGCCTGGGCTGGGGGGAGGACTGCAGCTCTGGGAGACAGGGAACAGGCTTATCTGATTGCCCCGAATAGCCAAAGTAAGGGTCAAAGGGCAGATTTTAGTTCTACACCAGTGAAATTTCTATTGGTACTGCTTAAGGGTGCCATGTGCCAAGCTGAGGTATAGTGAGCTCCCTGGGCCTGGAGGCATCCAAATTGAAACTGGAGGCAGTAAGGCACATCCTCACCTGTGCATCCAGCTCCACGATGTGGGCCACCTTGTTCCAGCCAAAGCCTACAAATCGGGGGTCATAGCGGGGACAATCACGAGGCACCACCACGTAGGGCTCGTAGTCAGCGGCCCACTGTACCCGGTATGGGGTCTGAGCCTCCCGCCAGCGGGCATAGTCTGTGGGCGCGTGACCCCGGGGCCACTCGTGGTACCTGTGGAACAGGATGGGCCTCAGTGAGAGGGTGGGGGGAGCCACATGGGCAGGACAGCAGAGCCGAGCAGGGGCCTCCCCTACCTGAAGGTATAGAGAGAGCCGGAGTCCAGCAAGTCCAGCAGCTCGGCCTTGGAACCGGGGAAGCGGAAGCGGTAGTGCAGGGTCTCGAACGCTGGCACCACCAGGGCCGCTTTCCGCTCGCTGCCGAGCTTCAGCTGCTCGATGGAGGCCCTGAGTGGGGAGCACCCATGAGCGCAGGAGCCAAGAAAGGCTCGGGGCCCAGCGATTCCCTTCCCTTTGCCGCAGGACCCAAGGCTAGCTGGCCCGACCGCCCCACGGGAGACAGACAAGTGGGGGGGCTGCTGCGGGAAGCGGGTCCCAGCCTCCCCTCCTCTCCGATGGCAGCCCAGAGAACTGATGCGGCCCCTCCACCCTGCTACGAGCCCCATCTTACAGGGGACATGGAGGCCCACAAAGGAGCCACCACACACTTGCCTAGGGTCCCAGTACACACACACCCGTCTGCCGCTCCTCTCCCCCCTCCCCGGGCCCACCTGAGGTAGTCGTAGAGGGAATAGGCAGGCAGGAAGTCAATGTCGCTGAGGAAGACGTAAGGCGTGAGGGACTGCGCCAATGCCACATTCCGCAGCTGGTTGACAGGGTAGAGGGGACCCTCGCGGTACACCACGTGGTAGGCCACGTTCTGCCGGGCAGAGAGCACTGCCGAGGCCTCAACGAAACGCAGGAACTGCTGGGCCTCTGCGTCTGTGAGGTACAAGGCCAGGCTCATGGGGCCCGGCCAGTGCCTGCACAGGGCTTCCAGCATCTGCAGCCTGGGGCGAGTGCGGTGGTCAGCCCGCTGGAGCAGCTCCCCGGGGCAGCTGCCGCAGACACACCTTCCTGTGGGTGGCCGAGCACCTTCCCCGACTTCTTAAGCCGGTCTTACCTAACCTGCACAACGACCCCACAAGGGGGCCCCTTCCCAGGTAACAGATAAGAACAGCAAAGGCGGGAGATACGAAGACTTGCCGGTGGTCCCCCAGCTACAGACGTCGGTGCCCAGGCACCCAAGCTCTAAACCACAGCCCGTGTCTCCGGATTCTGGAACTCCTCAAGCCTCAGGCAGCGAGCGAGAGCTCTTCCTCCCACCCACTGAAACTGTCCTCTCGGAATCCCCCGTCCCAGCCCCTGCCTTGCTCCCGGTACTCTCACCGGTCCATAGAGAGCTGGGCCACCAGCGTGACATCGTGAGGCCGGGGGGGCGGTGGCTCATGGGGCAGGAAGGTCAGGTGCACGCGGTGCACGGTGAGCTGCTGCTGCCGGAACTCGAAGCAGGCATCATCCTCGTCCAGGTGCGCCAGGGCCGGCTGCACCTGAGGGGGTTCCGGGGAGACGAGCGCCGGGGCTGGGGCGGGAGGGCAAGTCCCAGACAAGCCGGGTCCCATCAGAGCAGGGAGGGGGCAGAGCCTCCCCAAGGCGAGGGAAGGTGGCTCCCTCTCACCTGCTCGGCCCCGGGCGGGGGTGGGCTGGGGCAGCCGAAGAGCTCTCTCCGCAGTAGGTTGCCGTCATACCCCAGGAAGGTCAGGTGGAGGTTGCGGAAGTATCCCACGTGCTTGTTCTTCACGCGAAGCTTCTTGGGTGAGTTCCAGTGGATTACCTGGGACCCAGAAGGGTGGTGTTCGGGGGGATGGGCGCAGGGACCAGAAGCCCACTGCTGGGCCCCCACCCCCACTGACCTTGAGATCAGCCGCCTCCGAGTAGCAGCGCTCAGCCAGCGTGTGGTCTGATAGCTGAACGTTCCAGATGCAGGGCAGGGGCTGCACCAACCCTGGGTGTTCCTTGATTACGGCATTGAAGATGTCCTGGCCAGAGACAGCCATTGTGTAGTGGCCCAGAGCCTGCCCCCCCTCACCCTCCCACCGCTCCCCGTCAGAGGCCCCCCAGACCTGGTCCGCCAGTGAAGTGGCCGGAAGGGTAAGGAGCTCCCGTGTGGCCGTCAGCTTCCACATCTGACCCCAGCCAGCCTGCCGGAGCCGGTCCAGCCGCAGGAGAATCACACCTGCCCGAGGGGAGGGGTCGTCATGCCCACCTGGGCTAACCCTGCTCCTGGGGTCAGGGTTCATGAAGATGTCTTTTGAACGTCTACTTTTTGACTTATTGGTATTTTCTGACTGTTCAGACAGGAGCATGGACCGCTTCAGTCAACCATCATTCCTCTTGGGAGTGTAGCGGGGGCACCGCCCAGCTTACAGAGCACCTCCACAGCCATCTTCTCCCACTCAAGTGATCCCATGGCTGGCAACATCATCCCCATTTCATAGATGAGAAATCAAGAGGCCCAGGGGGACCAGGTGGCTTGGCCAAAGTCATCCAGCACAGCCAAGGTTGGAACTGTTTTCCAGCTCTTCTCCTGGTGTCCTTCCATAGCACTATTCTTTGGGGGGGGGGGCAGTCCCTAGCATTCTGTGCCCTGACCGGTGGTCACCCCTCCTGCCTCCCCCCACCGCTGTCCCACCTGTGTTAAATCCCCGGCCCAAGGCAGGCCAGGGCCTGTGGTTCCTCCAGAGGTTGCCCAGGTACCAGTCGCTCTGGTTCTCCACAAGACCGATCACCTGCTCGTCTGGGAGGGGAGGGCACGAGGGAGCTGCCTGAGGCTGCCACTGGCCCTCGGCTCAGGGCTCGGCCACAGCTGGGCCTGGACAGGCCAGGGAGGGGGGACTGGCTGGGGCTGGGTCCCAGGCCTCTCACCAGAAAAGTAAGCAAAGAGTGCCCAGAGCTCTGCGATATCGGAGGCGAAGGTGACATCTGTGTCCAGGACAATGACACGGGTCAGGTCAGGGGGCAGGGCAGCAGGCAACACTAGCTTCATGAGGCCGTACAGGCCAGAGTAGTGCTTGTTGGGGATCCAGGAGACCTGGGACTGTGTGTGGGGGTTGGGAAGGACAGGGCTTGAATCTGGCAGAGAAGGGCCTATGGGGGCCAGAACATTCGCCGGGGGTGATACAGGGGGAAGAAGACATGGGCCCCAGGGAGGATGAGGGATTTGAGCTTCTGTGGGTGTGATGGGATTGGGGGGTCCAAGGCAGCTCTAACCTCTCCCCCATGCCCCACCCCTGATGCCCTGGGAGGAAAGAAAGGGCTGGGCACCACCAGAAAGAAGTCCAGAAGGGCCAGGGCCCCTGCCTTGAGCTCCTCTGCGTCATAGAAGCTGACCCGGACAGCGGGCACCATCCACGTGTAGAAGAGCATCTCCAGAATGTTCCTGGCCACAGCATCAGTCACCAGATGGAAGTGCAGCGGATTTTTCCTTTGGGAAGGACAGGTGAGGAAAGCTGATAGGCCCAAGAAAGAAGAACTCAGGACAAGACCCACCAGAGGGCTCAGAAGTGGAAGGAAGCACAAGCTTCTGCAGAACTTTTCCGTCCCCAGCTTCGGATGCTGTTAGAACCACCTTCAAGGGAGGAAGGGACACTGTCCCTGTGGTGCAGATGGGGTCACGAGCTCCCAGATCCAACCCAAGCCTGTGTTCCCTTCTCCACTGCTGACTCCCCACCCCCTACCTGAACACCTGGTTATACCTGTAAAAGAGCACAGACTTCACCAGGGTGACAAGGTCTCTGCTGGAGTTGTGTCCCGCACACACGATGGCCACGTGCAATAGCTGGGAGGGGACAAAAAGGTGAGCAGCAGCCCCTCCCCCACCGGAGCCCCACGACGGGGCTGGCCAGGCCTAGGGCAGCAGAGCCCCGCCCGGCAACAGAGCTAAGGAAGATTGGGGTGTGGGCACGCGGAGCAGGAGCCCACCCCTATTTCACAAATGGGGAACCTAAAGCCGGGAGGGAGGCAGGCGTCCCTGTCCCGCTGGTCAGTGCCGGAGCCACCTGGCGGAGCTTCGCCAGGTGTCGCCATTCCCACAGGTGCCCGGGAGGCACGGGTGGAGGCGCGGAGCCCCTAAGATTTCCGCCGCCAGGGGCCGCGCTCACCTACCTCGCACCTCGGCGGCGGCGGCGGCGGCGGGACGCAATCCGAGTGGTTGTGGCCCCCGCGGTCCGCAGACGGGTCTCCGTCTAGGGCACCAGCGCCCGGCGGCCGCCCGTCTGCAGAGACACGTGGCGTCAGCGGGCAGGGGAAGGGTCCCGGGCCCCTCCGCTCGCCTCCGCGCTCGCCGCGCTCACACTCCAGGTCCCCGCCGAACAGGAAGAATCCGATCAGAAGCAGCAGGAGCAGCAGCACCGCGGCCCCTAGCGCCCGGGGGCGCCCTCGGGGCAGCATGGCTGCCGGAGGGGGCGCTCAGGGCGGGGCGCGACCCCGGGCTGCGGGCTCCATCGCGGTCCCTGAGGATCGGGGAGGGAGGCAGGAGGATCAGCCTTGGGCGACGAGGCCCGACGGCCGCCTGGTCCTCCGTCCCGCTCCCAGTCGCCACCTCACCTGCTCCAGCGGCTTGGGGACCCCGACCTTCCTCTTCCCGAAGGCAGCCGGGGTGCAGGGGAAGGGGGTGGAGGCGCAGGCCAGGCCCGTCCAGAGCGGGAGCCAGCCCCGCCCCCAACCTGGGTTCAGGTTTCACCTCCGCTCCGCTGAGCCCAAAGGGGCGGGGAGACCCCGGGGGTTGGGGGGTGGCTGGCCCCGCCCTCCGCCCGGGCATCAGACGCTTCCCCCAAAGCCGGGGAGGAACCCGGGGAACCCCCAGGATGGCTGGAGGGAGCGGGGGCAGCCACCCAGG
>RCUC01127616.1:0-14420 GCA_003697995.1 Taxidea taxus jeffersonii
TTCTCAAATGGGAAACAACAGCTTCACCTGGTAGACTTCTGTTTATACGGCATTGGCACAAATGGGTTACACGGACACATTTCACCGCAAGGCATTTGAAAAGGCAAGTAGTCCCCAGGCATTTTGCTGCTCTGAAGAAAACTAAATTTCTTTGGGCAAGAAACAGGACAATGGACGTTTGATAAGGAAGCAGTGGCCCACCACACAGCTCCCACATCTAACCAGCCCTCAAGTCCTATAGAGTCTAACTTCTTGTTGGTCTAACTTCTTGTTAAGTCTATAGAGTCTAACCTCTGCCAGACTGCCCTCCGCACCTGTCCACTCTCCATTCTGCCACCGGCCATCTTTCCAAAGCACAGAACACATCATCTTCCTGTCCTCAAATCTCCAGTTGCTCTCCATTACTTGAAAAGAAGGAAGTCCAGGGGACACCAGGGGCCCTTTACAATCCAGTCCCAGGTCGCTCCCTCCCTTAGCTCCTAAGTCTCCCGAGCCTCTAGCCACACACTGGCTCCCAATCCCCACGCAGCGGGTCACTCCCAAACCTCTGCACCTTGGCTCATGCCATCCCCCCAGCCTGCATGTCTTCCTGCCTATTCTACTAGCCAGAAATGCACCATTAAGCCACAGCTCAAATGGTACCTTCCCTTGACCCTTTGCTGAGCGCACAGTTAGAATCAGTCTCTCCCCCCCAGCATACTCTTGAATAATATTTTGCAATTAGGCTTGGACTCCAGCTGATTGTTGCGATTTCTTTTATGGCTTGTGGACACCCACCACCCATTTCTCTATTTCTAGTAATAGCTTCTTGGGGGTCCGTCCCTCCCCATACTGGTCCTCAGGGTCCTGGGATTCTGGTGCCATCCTGTGAGCATCTCTTGAAGCTAGACAAACCCCTGGACTCTGGTGACATCAGACTCTAAAATTCCTTCCCACTCGAATCTGTTTCGGCTGGAGTTCCCATTACTTATGCTCCAAAGAGGATTTCCAGAGGGCATTGTGCATCTCTTTTCTGGCTGGGCTGATACACTTTAATGGGTAAGGTCTGTAGCTTCTTCCGCTGTGTGCCCCTTGCAGGGCACAGAGCACCATTACTGTGCTCTGTGAGAAGCCGGTGGGGAGTGATGACACTGGGGATGTATGGGGCCCCTACTTCATCCTGGATCCCTCAGACCTCTGCCTGGATCTGCTGAACCGCGCTAGCCACATGGGTCCTCAGCCGTCCCCGACCCCTGGCATCTGCTTAAGAAAGTCACGGTCCGTCTATCCTTGGAATAAAGTTTCCCTGCCAATACCTCTGGTTCTGAGCCATGTTCTACTCCAGCTGGCAGCACCCGGCACACAGCAGACATTTACTAAATGTTAGCTGTTTTTACCGCCAGATTCTGGTAGACAGAGCACAGGCTATGCACCGGTCCTGTAGACGGCTACTGTCTGAGCTATGCTACAACACTAGCATCTGTATCTGGGATGTGCTATGACTGAGCTCGCCTCTGATTCCCACAAGCAATCCATATAGAGCTGGGGAACTTCCACCTCAAGCCACCATCATCGCTCCCCTGAACTGGGGCAAAAATGTTCAGAACTGTTCGCCATTCCCACTTGCCTCCCGGCCACCTGTTATTGACACCCAGAGTGATCCTTTGAAAGGATAATCAGATCTGATGCTCCTAAGCACAGAACCTTCCAGAGGTCCACTTCCGTCCCACCCAGAATAAAAGATAAAAAAAATCACTTCCCTGGCTACTCGGATCTGACCCCATTGCTGGCGTGGGCTGAACATTCCAGGCCCTCCCCCGCTAAGGCCTTCATCCTTGTTCTTCCTTCTGCAAAGCTGTACCTCCAGAGGGCTGCTCCTTTCCCCTCCTCGTTTGGGGCCCTCCGCACATGTCCCTCCCACCCCAGGACTCCCCATCCTCCCTACCCTCTCTGATTTCCCAGCCGGCACCAGGCTCCTGGCAGAGCCAAATCCACCTGTTTGTTGACTTAGTGCCGCTGTGAGCCCCTCCCCCACCCCCAGGCAAGCACTTGGTTCATCGCTGGATCTCCAGGCGGACCACCATGATTGCTAGGGATGCAGAACACAGAGGATGTGGCTTTTGTCCTCCAGAAAAATGCCACAGAACCTCCAGCCAAAAGGGCCGGGTTGGCGATCTCTGTCTCTGGCCTCATCCCACCACACATGCTAGAAGGAAGGATTCCAGGGATCAGCAGACCACAGCCAAGGGAACATTCTGCGGGATTCGGAGCCGGTTCTTAAAGGAACCGCACCCATGTTGTTCTGCAGTTAGCTGCAGACACACTGTGGGCATCAAGAGGGGTTGAATCTGCTCCCCAAGGATCTCGTGTTCTCGGGGTGCGGAAACCGGGGAACTCTGCCCAGAAAACCAAAGGCAGCTTCCTGGAGAGCGTGCCTGATACCCTGGGGAATCAGGGAGGCTCTCTGAGGGGTTGGCTTTTCATGAGAAGGCAGCAACCCTGAGATCTCAGGAAGAACATTCCAGACTGAAGGATGAGGGGTGGAAAGGCCCAGAGAGGCCCTGAGAGGGTCACAGGATGAGGGGCAGAAAGAAGGTCTGTGTGGCTGGTAGGCTGGGGCGCAGCGGGGAGAGGAAGAGTCTGGAGCTCAGAGAGGTCTGGGCTGGAGAACGGGCTTCAGAGTCTGCCCCCGGCCCACCTGAGCTCACCTCCAGGGTGTAGACGGGGGGCAGGGGCAGCGCTGAGCACGGGCTCTGGGCACCCCAGTTCTGTGGGGTCCGCGGCAGGAGGAAGACCTGGTGAAGCAGCCGCAGCCTGTGGAGTTGGGGCGGGGAGCTCAGGGAGGGAGAGTTTCAGAAGGACCCTGTGACCAGTCACATCAAATGACACGGGGAGGCCAAGGGAGGTGAGCAGTCATTTCAGTGCCACGGAAGGCATGGGTAACCCAGGACCAGCTTGCAGGGAATTGAGGGGGGCAAGACCCAGATGGAGAGGCTTAGAGAAGGGGAGAAAATGGAGCTAACAGGTCAGGACAGCTGTGCGGTGGTGGGCAGGGAGCAGGACCGTGGTTCGTGGGTGGAGGAGGGCATGGGGTCAGGGAGCAGGACCGTGGTTCGTGGGTGGAGGAGGGCATGGGGCAGCCGGCAGAAAGGGTGTAATGGGGGTGGGAGAGGACAGGTGATGGTTCCTGAAGCAACATCCCTGAGCTAGGGGAGAGATGAAATCCTGAGCTACGGGAAAAAGAAAGCGGGACGCGTCTCCTATTGTGGGGCATGTGGGGACCGACAAGCGTGCTGGGACTCAGCAAGTGGGCACTCTCATCTAGAGGTGGTGATGGTCTCTCTAAAATCTGAGATCAGATTGTCAGCCAAGAAGGAGGGAAGGAAGCCACGTGGAAGACTAGGGACGTAAAAAGGGAAGATTCTAGGAAAGGGCACATGGACTCGTTGCCCTTTAGAGATCTGTGCTCCTAAATACTAAAGGAGGACGGCCACTCCATTGTGTGATTATTCCCAGCTCTCATCAGCTTACAGGTGCAGGCAGAAGGGGAGCAGAGGGTTGAGGCAGAGAAGTTTCAGAAGGAGGTGAGATGGAGGAACAGGAGACGGTGGCTGAGATGGGTGGCGGGAAAGGTCATGGGCTGTGCGTTCTGATCAGGGACCTGGGAGGTTCTGGGGGTGCAGGGTGGGGGGCTCCTGCCCAGACTCCAGGAGGCTGCACTCCCATGCTCTGTGGACCTCAGCTGATGGTAGACAGACAGTGGGCATGGAGGCTGTCCTCCTGTAGAATAGAAGGAGCCGAGGTGCCGCTAACACTCCAGAGCTCCCCTGGGATCAAGCTGAAGCCGGTCTCCAGCAGAGATCATCTTACCACTCAGCTTTTCTTCACCTGTCCTTCCTGCTGACCTCGCTCCCTTTTCCCTGGGAAGACTCTGAGCAAGAATCCAGTTCAGGCTCTGCTTCTAGAACAGATAGTCACATGCCAAGACCATTAAAGGTGGGGAGTCAGCAAATCGAGTACTGACATTATTGGCAACTGAGGGAGTGATCGGGAAATCCCAGCCCCGGGAAGGAACAAGCATTGTGAAGACAGGCAGTGCACTTGGAAGGAACTGGGGACTTTGTGCAGGAAGGAGATAACATGGACGTCGAGGGCAAAGCGACAGGTGTTGACTCTGCTGCTCCCAGATCCTGAGACTGTGGCACGTGGTAGGGAAAACCAACACCTTGGGCTGCCTGGGAGGCTCAGTTGGTTGGGCATTTGCCTTTGGCTCAGGTCGTGATCCCAGGGTTCTGGGATCAAACCCCACGTCGGGGTCCCTACTTCTCCCTCTGCCCTTCCCCCTGCTTGTGTTCTCTCTTTCTTTCTCTCAAATAAATAAATAAAATCTTAAATTTAAAAAAAAAAAGGAAAGGCCAACCTCTTGAGAAGACTAGGAGGGGAGCAGAGTTCTCCACAGACACCAGGCTTGGGGTCTGTATAAGGTGGAAAGACCAGAACTCAGACGAATCGTGAGTTCCGGAGCGCTCGGAGGAAGGGAGAGGCAGGAGGCTGATGGGATCCAAGGAGGAGATGCGCAGAGTGTCTGTGGAGGTGGGCAGTCCTGGGGGATCCGGGAGGCCCAGGTCCTGCCCAAGGCTGAGGGGATGGGGCATTGAAGGCTCGGCAGGATTGGTCTGGAAAGCAGAACGCCAAGTGACGCAGCCCTGGGTGCCCAGCACAGCCCAGAGAACTGTGTCAGTGTGGCCAACGGCAAATTTCTCGGGGCTGTTTCTCCAGGTTCATGAAAAACCAACTAAACTGATTTAGAAACAGAAAACCTAGCGGTCAAGGCACACAAACCTAGGCATCAAGGACCCCACGGAGGGGTCTCCCTGCCTTTCAGGGATTTGGAGAAATCTTACCCAAACTGTCAGTTCACAAGCTCAGAGCCTCCAGAAGGCCCTTCTCCCCCGACACCCCAACCTTCCAGCCCCAAAATGATTTTCGTGGCTTCTCCACAGCCTGCTTCCTGGAGCTTTTCCCTCTAGCTCTGAGCTCCTGTATCCCTGAGCGCTGGCTCAGTGCCAGCCTGGGCGTCCTGCTCGTGAAGCCCAAGACCCCTTCAGTTGATATACCTTGTGATGTCAGCAACTGAAGGCCCAGGTGGTCGGGGTCAGGGTCGCCTTAAGGGACCATCACCCCCCCGCCCGGGGTTCAGGCTCTTCCCTTCCTCTCTCTATCCTCTCCCTCCTCTCAATACAGCAAACTAGCTGCATCCTCTGCTGGCCACGAGTGGGATGTTTCTGCCCCCACGGAGGCCACGGGGCGGGGGGCGGCTTCTGTTCCCCATGAGCTTGCCCAGGGATCTCTCTCTGAGACATGTCACACTCCTGCCAGAAGGAGTTCAAGGTGCACCCCGCTTCCCCCTGTGCATGAGCAGTGCACGTGGTAGGTAAGGACACAGACTCTGGCCCAGCAAGAGGCCCAAGCTTTCTGAGCCTCGGTTTCCTTATTTGGACATCGGGGCAATCGTTGTAGAGCTAACATTTTTCTAGCACTTTCCTTCTTTTTGGCACTGGGCTAAGTACATTATCATCATCAACTTATTTCATCCCAACATCAGCCTTATAACCTAGAAACTAGCCCACTTGTGGAGGCCAAAACCAACACTTACCAGTTTTAAATAAGGTGCCTGCCGTCGGGCTCTTTGTTGGCTGGACTGGATTCCCCGAAGGGTCTTTTGTACCTTGAAGACCTCGCGTTTACACAACATACACTGACACAAAGTCAGGAATCCTGAGTCCCACCACTGGCTCTGCCGCTAACCAGACCCTCCTCCCCTTGGGGCCTCAGTTTCCCCATCTGGAAGATCCCTTCCGGCTCTAATACAGCTCAGTCTTAGAGAGTGGCCGCCGCGGACTGGAAAAGGTTAAGGCAGTTGCATGCAAATTCCAAATTCCCTTCCCCAGGAGCTGGCCCAAGTTTCCAAAAGAGCCTTGAAGATAAAAAGCACATAACTGGCTAAAATTTGATTTAAAGGCAGGAATTAGGAGGCAGTGAGTAAGAACATCCTCTGTAGCGCCTCAGGAAGGTTTCTAAATTATCCCCGAACAGCATTTAATTGTTTTCAAGCATGATATTTTATCTATAGTGGGATTCCCCCGAGGGATCACAGCCCTAGAAATCAACTTGGAAACCCACTGCCTTCACAGGGGGGAAAGGCCAGGGCAGAGCCGGGAGGCAGAGCAGATCTCGGAGTCCAGCGTGCGTGTGTGTGAGTGTGTGTGTACGTGCACAAGTGTGTGTCTGCATGTGTGTGTGTGCATGTGCACCCTGCCAACTCACAGAAAGTCCTGGGGGCACAGGACTGTCACGGGACATCTTGACTCAGCCCTGCGAGGCGACCACAGCTGACAAACATGGCTTTGTTTATGTTCCTGGGATTCTGAGATACACAAATGAGAAATGGAAATGACATGTTTGCCTGTAGAGCTTCTGGGCTCTAGGTCGCATCTGGGGGAGGGGGGGATCCCAGGGGGGTCCAGGCCCAGCTGTGCAGGGAGAGCCCTTCTGAGGGCTTGAAGAGGAACACAGCAGGATCGTCCTAACAGCGCAGCCATCCGGGGACTTCGAGATGAGATCCGAGAGAGAGCGCTGGGTCGGAGCTGGGTCTACAGCTCCAGGAACACCTTGGGCTTCGGTGGCCACCCCCGCTCCCCAGCGTCTCCCAGAACCCCCACCTCCGTGTTCTCTCAGCTCCAACCAGCGTTCACATCAGTGAGCTTCGAAACCGAGGCTGACAGCCTTGGGCCCCTGGGGGCTTTGCTGCCCCTGGAGCCAACAGGAGACCCACCAAACCCCAGCATGTGGCACGTGAGGCCCTTTGTGGTCTGGGGCCCACAGGGCAGGAGCTCACTAAATTCATTCATGCCTTTATTCCTGAATTCATCGACACATGAATGCTCAATCAACCCAACGACTCCCGGCAATATGGCCTCTCTCCGCCACCCAGAGTCCTGCCAAGACCCGGTGGACGGTGGGTGGGACCAGAGCTTCCTGAGGAATGAGGGAAGTGGGAAATAAAGTATGCAGGAATTCAGAAAAAGGCAACAAGTTGGGGTCGTAAGTGTCAGAAATGACTTCTACTAATAAGAAAGCTGTTGTCAATACCCCACTGGGTGGGCAACTTTTATTTTATTTTATTTTATTTATTTATTTGACAGAGATCACAGGTAGGCAGAGAGGCAGGCAGAGAGAGAGGAGGAAGCAGGCTCCCCTGCTGAGCAGAGAGCCCGATGCGGGGCTCTATCCCAGGACCCTGAGATCATGACCTGAGCCGAAGGCAGAAGCTTTAACCCACTGAGCCACCCAGGCTTTTTTGTTCTTGTGATCTGTCTTTATGAAAATAAATTGGCTAAGAGAAATCAACCAACTAATTTAAACAAATCCTGGCACTTGTTTTCTCACTGGTAGAAAATATCGAAAGTATACGGAAATAACATAACATGTCTAGTCCAAGCTTGGAGGACAGTCTAACTGGCTTGTGATGAGGATAAGAAAGAAACCTTCGTTGCTTAAGCCACAGAGACATCAGGATTGATCTACTTCTGCCCTGTAGCCTAATCTCCCACCTGTCCTCCTCCTAAGCCATGCTGTGACTTTAAGATCTTGAATTCCACTACTCATAAAAAGCACTCAACAAATGAGCCTTTCAACATAATGAATCATAAATCAATGAGCAAGCCATTTACTCAGCTGGGTAATAGACACTCTGAGGTTTGTGGAACTACAGGGAAGAGAGAAATCACTGCGGACAGGAGTAAGTAGGGAAAGGAGGTTTGAGTGGAACCTGCTAGGATGTGCATGAATCAGGTCCGAGACAGGAATCGGAGGCTCTTCTGGGCAGAAGATGGTTCCTGAAATCAGCAGGTTTCTGTCAAACATCCCGGAGGCAGGAAGAGCAGGGAGGGATGTTCTGTGTCATTCCTGGGAAAGTGAGAAAGACCAGCATCCTGGAAAGCCCTTCGTTGGAGGGGCTCCTTCCCACCCTTGTCCCCCTCTGCTCTGGGTCCCCAGGATTGTCCAGGCCTTGTTTGCTGAGGTCTCCAGGAAGCCATAGAAGAGGTAAGGATGTGGAGGTGAGGCATATTAAGAAAAATCTGGCTGGGCGCCCGGGGGGCTCAGTCGGTTGAGCGCCCAGCTCTTGGTTGCAGCGTGGGTCATGATCTCAGGGTCATGGGATCTAGCCCCACATCGGGCTCCACACTCAATAGGGAGTGTCCTTGAAGATTCTCTCCCTCGGCCCCTCCCCTGCTTAGATACTCTCTCTCTCTCTCTCTCTCTCTCTCTCTCTCTATATATATATATATATATATATATATAATAAATATTTAAAAAATATCTGGGTACACTTTCTTCTTATGTTCTAGATGAAGAAATTGGAAGCCCTTGAGTTTTTGTGCTTAGACACAGAGCACAGCAGGTTCATGTCCAAGGCAGATCACAGAGGTAAACCAGGTGATGTCACTTTCCTTTACAGCCTCCCACCAGGCTCCCAGCACCTAGGACAAAATCATGGGTTCCTGACCGTGACCCAGGAGCCCTACCTGATCTGGTCCTTTCCATTGCCCTTTCCGCGACAGGAGAAGAACCTGGTTCGTTTTCACCAGTACCTCCTGACCTTGGCGGGCCGGCCCTTCCCAGCCCCTCCTCCTCGGATAGTCTAGGAGAAATCAAGGAGCTGAGTTCTGACCCATGGAAGGTGGGCGAGAGTGAAGTGCACCCCTTCCAAGCCCGTCCCTAGAACTACCTCACAGTCTCCCATGATGTCTCCTTTCCCTTGGCTACTGGCTCAGTGCAAGGATCCATGGAGGGCTCCCAGACACTAGGCACTGGGAGCGGGCAGGTCATGAGACAGCAGGGGCCCGGTTCCTCCAAGACTGGGGGAATAGAGCCTCCCCTACACCCACACGGCGCTATTAAGTGGGCTAGAAGGAGACCGCCACTGCGTCAGGCCTGGACTCTGAGGCTTGTTCACTCCCACAGGTCCCATTCCCGTACCCGGCTGGTCAGCCCTTGCTGTCACTCTGCCAGTATTCTCCTAGCTTTGATTCCTTTCATTTATTTTCAGCCTCCTCCCTGCAGAATACACACTGCATGAGGTCAGGGGCTGGACCTGCTTTGTTTACTCCAATACCCCGGCACTTAGAGCTTAGGAAGTGCTTTTTAAAATATTGGTTAAATGAATGGGCAGTGAATGCGGGTGTCATCGAACCTCAGTCCCATGACCCTCAGGCTGACACCCGGCGGGTCATACTTCGTGATTCTGTCACCGAAAATTACAGAGCCGAGTGATTTTTTTTTTCATCAGTTTACCCGAAAAAGGGGAACCTAGCCTCCAGTTTAAGGTTGGCTTGTCTTTTGGGCCAGTTATAGAAAGTCTCACATATCTCAGGAACCTTCCCCGAGCGGAGAGGTTTGTGGCCCTTGGCTCTGTGGGGCCCTGGCTTCTCGGCGGCTGGGTCTGGCACGCACATTGGCAACAAGTCAGAAGCATTTTTCCGTCTTGCAGGAAAGAGTCAGTAACTCACCCTGCAATCTGGAGGGTCAGAGAGCTCACCCGAGGACCCAAGAGTAGCACCTCAAGATTATTTATACCCAGTGTCTGCCCAGCCTGGCCAGACCTCAGGGACACTGATCCTCTAGCACTTTCTGCAGAGACAACCAGCGAGCTCTGCCTTCACTCAGGGGCACAAACAACGTGGGGCCAGTGGCCCTGCTTATAGCCTCCCAGTGAGTGAACCTGGTGCTACCCACCTTGCAGGCAGGCAAACTGAGACCCTAAGAGGTCAGGAAGGCCTCCCTGGCTTTCTGACTTGTAGACAAAGCACGCACCCTCTTTACCTATCTGATTCACAGATTTCCCCAATAAAACCGAGAGCTGAGGTACTGAACCCTCGCCCCAGCCGTGAGGTGGGTGGTAACAGGATAACCCCTTCCTTACAGATGAGTAAACTGAGGCACAAGCAGTTGTGGGCAGAGTTGTGGTTCGGACCCGGCCGTCCAAGCATGATCACTACATGGCTCAGTTTGACAAGGGTCTCCAGGACCCGGGTCTCCAAACCCGGGATGGGCCCGGCCTGGGCTGTCAGCGGCAAGGGTCCATGCAAACATGAAGTTCCCATTTGGGAGGGGAGAGGGGTCCTGGAGGGGCAGGAAGAGAGATCTGGATTAGTCGGGGTTCTTCGAAGAAACAGAATCAGTAAGATGTCGAGAGAGAAAGTTACTGACTCACATACATGCACACGTGCAAACTCGAATCCCTCGTGGTTTCCCTTGACCCATGGACAAAGTCTAAACTCTTTCTGCAGCCAACAAGGCCATTCTCCACCTCTCCCTCTCTTCGACCCCCAGACCCAGCCCTGAGCCCCTCCATTCCCCCAATGCCCCCGCAAGGCCCCATCAAGCTCACTTCACTCATCACAAAAAGCCTTCTTCCTCCCGTCCTACCAAAGAGGCACATTCTCCCAGCCCCCGGATCTTTGCACATGCTGTTCCCACGGCCAGAGGTCTATGCTGCCCACGCTCCCTGCCACACCCTCCTGCCCCCAGCAGTAGCTCATAACGTCACCTCCATGGGGACCGGTCCCAGACTCGTAGTACAGAAGTGGCTAAACAGTAACCATGTGTCAAATCGCACGCTTACTATCTGTCTTCCCCAGGTGTCCTGGTTTCTCCAGCAAGAAGGCGGCTTGGCCCTCATGGCGTCCCCAGTCGGTGAGCGGCACACAGGAGGCCTGCCTGGCATTGAAAAAGGTAGATGAATGTCTACCATGATCCAAATATGTGTTCCCAGTTGGGTGCAGGGATCATTCTTTCTCGTCCCTGACCACATATTTTTTGCCTGGGTAACAAAGGCTCACACTCAGAAAGTCCCACATCATTGCACAACCCACGATCACACACCAGCAGTGTGGCCAAGCCCGTCCTCAGACTGCTCACCTCCACGTGACCCTGCGCCACCCCCTCTCAACATCCCCCTTTCACACCCTGATCGTCCAGCCCCACATTCCAGACTCCAGTGCCGAAGCCCCAGGTCTCCCTAATGGCAGGTTCAGATCCAAGACCCAGCTCAGCTGCCTAGTCTCTGTGTCATCCGGAGCAGGGACGTATCTTGGGTCTATATCTCAAGAAGCTGGGTCAGAGGATGGCCACAGGCCCTCGGCCCAGACCACGATCCGTGGCCCTCTCTTTCCTTCTGCATCTTGGCCTGAATGTGCCCTCTCACTGCCAAGACTCCCTGTGCCTGGGAGCAGAACCTGCTCCTCACCTCTTCGCCCTAAGTAACTCGTAAACCGCCAGACCTGGAGAACTTGGGGCCACAAACAGAAAATAGGGGTTTCCTCCACCTTTCCCTGCCTGTGAGGGCGGAAAGCCGAGCCGGCTTTCCTCAGTGGGTCCTACACACTCACACACACAACGCTTACACACTCACATGCCTACGTACCCCCCTGCTCACACGTACACACTCACACCGTGACACATATACACTGGCACACTCACACTCACACACGCCCACACGTTTCCTCTGTTTCCGGTGGGACTTTTTGGTCATAAGCCACAGAAACCAATTCTGGCTTATGTAAGGAGGCGAGGGAGGCTGAGGGCAAGGATGGGGATGAGGAAAAGGCAGAGAGATTGGGAAAACTCCCAGGATGACAGAAGCCGGTCTTGGGAAGGACGGGGCGCAGCCGGGGGAAACGTGGAGCACCAGGGACGAGCAAGGGTCTCCTAGAGTTTCACAAGCAGGGCAAAGCAGCCCACTACCACTGCCTGATCTTCATGACCAAATTACACTCTGCGTGGGAGAGATGACGTTCACTCACAATGTGTGTCAATCAGACCATCTCGCTGTACGCTTAAGGCGTACCTTACAGTGATGTGCAGCAATTATTTCTCAATTACGCTGGGGGGGGATTGCATTCATAATATTACCCATATGGTGTCGAGTATATGGTCTAAACTGACCTCCTGAGCACCCACCAGCCAGGTTAAGAGACAGAACATGGCTAGCAGGTCAGAAGTCCTCACGGCGCCAGAGTGCCCTGACCACGCTCTGTCCTCACATACACCCTCTCAAAGGTCAGGTTCCTGGGGGAGATCTGATCCTCCCAACTGAGTCACACACCCACCGCTTGATTCACAGTCCCCAAGAAACTGTGCACAATAGGGGTCTGGGGGGGCCTCCTCTAGGGAATCCAAGAGGCCATTCTTGGAAGCCGTGGGCCTGCATGCTGGCCAGGAACCACAAGACTGCTCCATGGGGGTCTTGCTCCAAAGCCACTTTCTTCTCCTGTGTCCTTTCGGTTTTGACTCCCTTTTCCTTGCACTTCATCTCTAACTTAGACATGTGTCTGCAGGGTTGAGCCAGAACACTACCGGAGGGACAGGGAGGCCATTGCTGGCCTTGAAGCTGGAAGGGCTACAAGCCCGGGGATGCGGGCAGCCTCTAGAATCTGGGTAAGGAAAGGGAATTAATATGGTGGTCCAGGGGGCTGGAAACCTTGGGGGAAGAGGATATTAAGACACCCTCTGCCTTCTCCTTTTGTGGGATGGAGGTGAGCCCTGCTCCTCCTGCCATGGCTTGCCACATGCAGTAACGTCCCAAGTAAACACCCTCCGCAGAGGCCTTTGATTCTGCCACCATTCTGGAAGGGGTTTCTGCCCAGAGCTGCTGTCAGACACCAGGTATCCCAGGCTACAGCTGGCGGGGCATCAGGAGCTTGCGTGGGTGCTTAGACACTGGACCCGGGGTCCGAGCGCCAAGCACATCTCTTAGTTCCGCGAGCTGAAGCAAGTTACTGCATCTCGGTGAGCCTCAGTACCCCTCAGGTAAAATGAGACACCTACTTCACAGGTGTGTTTTGAATATTAAATGAAGTAACAATTATAAAAATCCTGAAGCCTCGTTCTGTCCACTGGGAGGAGCTAATGATGGCTTTTGATCATTTCTTATTATTGGTGGGGATGGGAAGGTGAGGTGCCTTGAGGATTTTTCAGGGTGTGTCCGCGGCCTGCACCTTCAAGGGGGTCCTGGTCCAGGTGGAAACTTCCAGAGCAGATGGCCAAAGTCCCAGAGCTGTGCGTGAGCTCCGCGACCTCTTCAGGCAGAGGGTGACAGGCCTTGAGCTGTCCTGACCTGTCCCTCTAGAATGAATGAGCATATAATTAAATGAGCAGAAATTAAGGAAGTGTGGGAGCCCCAGAGTGTCCCGGGAGAGGGGGGCAGGGAAGGGAGCACGGTGACTGGACCGGGCCCCTGCACAGGGCACAGAACTGTCTCCACTCCCTGAGCCAGCGAGCTGCATCCCCCCACCCCCACCCACAGATGCAGAAAGGTCGGTCTGGTTCCAGGAGCTGCCCGCTGCTGCTGTGGCCACTGCATGTTTAATCGCGGACTCGGGGTAACAGTAAATGACAAGAGCATGCCAGGCCCTGCGCGTGCAGCACCCATGAGGTCCTTACAAAAGCCATCTGCTCGGGACTTTTTCCAGCTGCATTTGACAGGTGACAAAGCATTTCTAGGGCCCAGCCTGAGATTTGCAGCAGAGCCAGAATGCCGACCAGGCAGCCCACGGCCTCCACTGCGCAGGGGGCCAGCCAGCCACTGAGTCCCAGGAGGTACCACAAAGTTGTTAATAAGGCTCGATCCTGGTTGCTGGGTAAAGATCCACTCTTTTTTTTTTTTTTAAGATTTTATTTATTTATTTGACAGAGATCACAAGTAGGCAGAGAGACAGGCAGAGAGAGAGGGAGAAGCAGAATCCTCACTGAGCAGAGAGCCCGATGCAGGGCTCCATCCCAGGACCCTGAGATCATGACTTGAGCCGAAGGCAGAGGCTTAACCCGCTGAGCCACGCAGGTGCCCCTGGGTAAAGATTCACACTTGAAAGCATTTCTTCATCCATCTGCCCACAACGTCGGAGCTGCTAATTTGGAAGAGACCTCCATGGCAAGGGGACGAAGATATGCAGAGACTCGTGGAGCACCTGCTTGCCTCTGGATGCCAAGGGGAGGGGAATGACCTCTCTCGGCAGATGCAGTCTACGGCAGGGAGACACGGGGGCCAGGGATTGAATGGTGTCTCCCGAGAAAGATTTGAAGTCCAAGCTCCATACCTGGGAATGCGACCTTTTTGGGAAATTGGGTCTTTGCATGTGATCGAATTAAGATGAGGTCATTCGGGTGGGCCTGATCCAATATGTCTGTGTCCTTGTAAAAGGGAGAGAGAGCTGGACACAGACACAATGGGAGAACGCCAAAGAAGATTAGAGTGAAAATGTCGCAGCCAAGAGGCTAAGAGAGAGGGCCGGAGCCATCTTTCCCCAATGCCAAGTCTCAGACTCCGGCCCCCAGAAGTGAGAGAAGAGGGGTCTTGGGGAGGCTCTGGCAGCCTCTGG